>CAUYRH010020092.1:0-49950 GCA_963574655.1 Perodicticus potto | reverse complement strand
CAAGGTGAATGAGTGTATCAAAGAATGGATACAGTCCTCTCATGGAATTGAGGCCTAGGAAATTCACAAGAAATTGACCTAGGCATAGGAAATGGGGGTTCCACATTTAGTCCTAAGTGAAAAGTGAAGGAGACACCAAGGCACAGGTGTCTCCTCGGCAGTTGTCCGGCCTTTTTGGCTACTGGAGCCTCTGGTGGGGATTGGAGGTCCCCCTCCTTGCCTGTCATCCAGCCCGCTGGCTCTTTAGCTGGCTGCCGCAGCACCAACACCGCCAAGGAGGAGGCTGCAGGTCCGCCAGCTCCAATGAGCTGGCTAGGGCGCCAAATGTCCTGCATCAATTCTCCCTCTCCGAGTCCTCCCAATAATGTGATTTTTGATGAAATATTACATATCGAAAATAAATTCTACTTGGTTTGTGCAGTACCTAAGATCTCAGAAGGAGAGATTGTTGAAACCATATTCCAAGGAAAAGCCCCAAACGACATTTACTATTGCATTCACCCCAAATGGATTTAGCAGCTAGGGCTCATGCTAGGAGTTATGAGAAACTATATCTCATCGCAAAGATGACATCAGTGACAGTAAATCAGTAGTAATTAAAGCACTTTTGGGTCAGGTCATATAGACTATCCAGACAAGAAGTGGAAAGAGTTTGTCATAGTTTTCCAGACTCCATGCAGAAGAAACATACCCAATCTCTGAACTAACTCATCTCAGGAGCCCAAACATTCAGGCAAAGCATGACAGCCTTGTCGCCAAGATGGGCATTTTCACTGTCCCGTGCTCTCTTTCCCCTGACTAATGCAATAGATCATCAACATGATTTCTACTGCCCATCTCAGCCTCCACTGCCTACTTATACATGGCCTAAAAATATGCTGTTGTCAGGACCAGCTATTGGGCTAAGAAGTAAGAGGACAGCACATAGAACTCTCCACAGAACTTAACTGTCCCTTCAAATAGTTTTATTCCCACTCAATAATGCCTCTTATACCCATTTGCACTGTTGCATATAGCTGTGGCTCACTCATATTCACTCCTGCATACTGTTTTGCCACGTGAGTGCACCACTGTTTCATCACCTACCCTCCTGTTAGTGACATATGGCTTATTTTGTTTTTTTTCTTTTTTACAAAGACAGGCTCTATAAATTCAGTGGAATATATTCACAAGTGCTTGTCCAAAATATATACTTAGAAGTGGAATCGCAGGGTCTTAGACTACATTCATATTCAGCTTCATAAGACAATGCTAGATTATTTATCCAAAGTGGTTGTTCTAATGTACTTTTCTATAGCAGATATATGAGTTCCCATTACTTCAAACTTCAACTACATGAGATTATTACAATTCCCAATTTTTGCCCATCCTAGGAACATCTCCTTAGAGGGGCACCATAGAAAGAGGAGGAAGTAGGATGAGCAAAAGATTATACAGTATAGGCTCGGCACTGGTAGCTCAAGCGGCTAAGGCGCCAGCCACATACACTAGATCTGGTGGGTTCAAATCCAGCCCAGGCCTGCCAAACAACAAGGACAACTGCAACCAAAAATAAAAAATAGCCAGGCGTTGTGGCGGGTACCTGTAGTCCCAGCTACTTGGGAGGCTGAAGTGAGAGAATCGCTTAAGCCCAGGAGTTAGAGGTCGCTGTGAGCTGTGATGTCACAGCACTCCACCCAGGGCGATAGCTTGAGGCTCTGTCTCAAAAAAAAAAAAAAGATCATACAGTATATTATTTATAAAGTTCAAGAAAAAATACTAAACAATAAATTGTTTAGGAGTACCTATACTTGTAATAAAACTATAAAATTAAAGAAAATAAATGATAAATGCAAAATTCAAGACAGAAACTACTTCTAAACAGAGGCAAGGGAATGTGATTATTATGTTACTACATGTATGTATACATACATATTGATTCCATGATTTCATATAATACATAATAAAATAATATTTTAATTGCTTTATTCTATGTTTCCACAACACTGAAACAATGGCTGTAGTCATGCTTAAAATTACATTCTTAAAGCTTCATTATCAAAAGGAACCAATAGTCCCCCACACACACTTGTAGCTCCAGACAGAAAACAATCTCAGGGAAAGGATTTGATTGGCCCAGATCCTGCATTCTTTCCTGAGCCAATCATTGCAGCCAGAGGTAATAAATACTATTATTGATCTATCTTGGGTCCACTTTTGTGGCCAGAGGAATAGAATTTGTTATAAAGTATAAAGTGGCATGGAGGCGCAGGAGAGGGAGGCATGAAACCTTAAGAAGTAGTAATATCATCAACTTCTAAAGATACAATGAGAGGTGGCAGGGCTAGGTTCAAACCCAGATCTGCATGACTCCAAAACCTTGGCACTAATCACTTCAACTCCAGCTCCTGCTAAATGAAAATATTGTGAGTTTTCTTTAGTGCTGTGCCAAGAATTCCTTAAAGGCTGGGACCTTGTCATATTTAATCTGTGTCCTTACAGCTCCCAGAAATACTACCTGTCATTTTTTAGGTGTTTCAAAGAATTAATTAAATCTCCAAACTACAGATTGCTTATTTGAACATATTCTTATAGCAACATGGATGTGACCACGTCTGAGACCAGCTGTGTGGGTCTTGTGCTCACAAGAGAACAGATGGAGATTTGAAGAGTGGGAAGGGGTGGAACATTTTAATTTCAAGAACATTTGAGCATCACAAAATTCAGAAGGGAAATAGCAATAGTAGAAACTTTATATTTAAATCAAAGTTGCCTGATGGTCAAAGTGAGCATATTAAGAGTATTAAGACATAGCTAGCAGATATTTTTCTTACTGAAAAAATGATGACTCTCCAGATTTGTTACTTCTATTTCAACAAACTCTTTAAACATGAAAGTGGGACTAGGTGGAGCCGCAGAGGGGCTTTTCCTTTGACTATGTCATTTCAATTATTATTTTAAAATGTATTTTAAAAATCAGCGGTAAGTATATATTCTAAGTCTTGGCAATAATTACCAGTCTTCCATCTCTTCCCACTTTCCCAACCATCATATGAAGATGCTCTTCAAGAAATAATCTTTATCTTCACTTGTTCTCATTTGGGTCATGTTGGTTTTCGTCTTTTTTCTTCCATAGAATAACCTCTTTTCCTGGCACTTGTCTTTTATGTTCCTTTGTGAATCTAAAACAAAACAAACACACACAATTTCTTTGTTAAGTACAATCTTCTCATTTCTCATGGTCCATTTTGTCTTGCTTTGGAATACCTCTGTCTCCTTAGGACATTAGATATACATATTTAAACATTTTACAATATCTGCAGTTTAGTCTTACAATCCTTTTATTCTCTTGTCTTTGTTCACAAAAAAATAGTGCTTCATTTTAAATGACTCACCATTATATTGCTTCCCTGGCTTGCATAGTGATTAAGTTGAAGATAGACTATTAATTTAGAGTTGTGTGCTACGTTGGTTCAGGCTGCTTCTAATTTTGCTACAGGATCTGTATGTGGCTGCAATTAATTTATTTTTAAATATTTTCTTTCTTTCCCTCTGTCCTCTTGCCCGTATTAGCCAATCTGATATCCACAAAGCATTATGCCCTGATCCAAATTTTGCCCCATTTCAATTTTTTTTCCCCTCCTATTAGACACATTTTGTTTCTACTTACAATCCAGCTACCCACAGGCTTGTTTCACCAGAGGCTATAACACTAATGTTTATTCAAGCAATATTTGTAGTGAGTTTTATCCTGAATTTACTAAGAAAAGGAGATGGGAATGGAGCACAGAAATTGAAAATAATAATTGTTTCAATATTAAAATCAAATATTCCCTATTGGCTATGTACACTCCTGGGATTCTCTGAGCCCTTAGTTAATCCTACCATTGTTTCGCCTCTGTTGACTTGTACATATAGCAGGCTCAACTAGGCATAGAAAGGCCAAGAACTGTGACTCACAGCTTCTGTCCCTTGCCCTAATCCTTCTCCCTCACCTCTCATTTAGCAAACATTAGGTCCAAATATACCTTTGTTCTCTAGGAAAAAGAAAGACTCTTCCTTATATTTTTTCTCCTGTCTGATAGATATATACAGAGTGTGGCCTAGATAGGCCCTGGACATCTTTTGACATGGCATCACTGTCATGTCACAGGGGTGAGATATTAGCATACTTAACTTATGAGAAGCCTGGTATAGGGAGAAGAGGACAGTTATTTTGTGGAATTATGATAGTTAAATCTCTAAACTAAAGACTGTTTATCTTAAAATGTTCTTATATCAACATGTATGCATCTGTGTCTGAGACCAGCTATGTGGATCTTGTGCTCACATGAGAACAGAATGGAGACAACAGCCCATGCCCTGGCAAAGCAGAGAAGATGGGTCCTTCAGTAGAGCCACCTTTTGAGACTACCTTCCAGATGAGAATTATGACACTATAGCCATGGCAAAGTGACTCTGCCTCCCAAAATGAGATCTATGGCCTCAGTTATTTGCCATAAAGAACTAAGGCATCATACCCCTACCCTAGTTATGAATCCAATACAATGCATCCTCTGCTTTAGACATCAGACTAACAGGTAAATTTGGGGTTGAACTCTCTAGCAAACTTCTTCCATGTCTTGGGGAGACACATGAAAGCCTATGGGAAGAAAAGAAACTTAACATCAGAGAGAAATTGGGTCCTAATGAAAGGAGCTCTGGTTGTATAGGCCTGGTACCCTGGGAGAGCCCTAATTGTGAAACACATCTGCCTGTCTCACTGGGCATCAGACATCAGTGGAGACTGGATTAAGTGGACAGATGCATACAAAGTCTGTCTCTTAGTCACAAGAGTTTCCACTGTCACCCATACCATGATTCACTGACCCAAGTCCGGAAATCCCAAGTATGTGTACAAGACCAAATCTCACAGAAAACTGTGGATATATTCTTAAGTCTTTTCCAGGCAAAGCTCACACTTCCCGTCAGTTAGAGCAGATGCCAATGAGGCCAAAACTTGAGCAATGTATGAGACAGTTCCTCACAGGGGAAAATTCTACTCCATGGTCAGAGACTAAACCTGTCAACCTAGCCAGACGTTTTGCAACCATGAACGTAATGAAGTCAGTTAATTTTCTGCTCAATTTTCTACAGTGTTAGAAGGAAAAATTGTCACCTTAAATTCTGTGTCAGAAGCAGTCTCTAAAGAAGTCGGTTGCTGGAACAAAGTAGCCAGGGGCTAAAGGTGAAGAATGAGAGAGAAAAAGATTCCTTCGGAGAAAGCAGAAAAATTAAAAAATAACACAATCAGAAAAGCCTCCTCTGATTAAAGTGAGTCTTTGTTCTACGGATGCGAAGGAAAATACATGTGCTTCTTGGTAGCCTCTAAATTCAGAAGTGAGAAACTGAATTAAAGAAATACCAAAAATGATTGCTAGAGGTGGCACTAAAGATGGTAAGAGAAGCTGCACCTCACCTCCTCTCACTGAAAGCCACCTCCCTCGCAGCAAGCTCAGGACATCCTCACGCAGAGGAAGAAAGTGGGATACATGAGGGAGACTACCGGAGAGTTAGAACTAAGAAAAGGAGAAGGATTCAGAAAATAAAATTATCTCATTCACTGCTGATGAGAGTGCAAACTGGCACATTTCTAGACAACAGTCTGGCAAAATATTTACCAAAATCCTTCAAAATACGTATCACCTTTGACTTAGTATTCCTATTCCCAGGCATCTACCCTAAGAAGTAATAAGAAAGGTAAAGAAATGTGCATGTCACTGAATTATTTATAATGGTAAATAGTTAGACATCTAAATATACAATAGGAGAATCCATACCATAGGCGATTATGTAGTTATTTAGATTGTCACCTTTTAGATTAGTCAGAAATATAAGGACATTCCCAAAATATTTTAATTGAAAAGAACAGATGCAAAATTACACAAGTATATTGTCATAGGTTTGTCCATATATATTTTTGGAAGGAAAGACAGTATTAATAGTTGTTATCTCTAGGTAGCATATCAGAACAGACTTCATATTACCAAATTGTCTACATTAAACCAATGTTACTTTTATAATCATCAAAAAAGGTTTTAAGAAAATTTAAAAGTTTATGCTCTAAACTTTTAAGGGTGAAAGGGAAAGCAGAAGACAAAATTCTATAGAAAAGCAAAGGCCTGAAAGGAAATACTTAAAATATTAATGTTTGTTATTTCAGGATTAATTAAGCCATTATACTTCTTTTTGCTTTCCACTTTTTGGCATTTTCACATTTTTCTTTAAGGAAAATCTATACTTTTTATACTGAAAGAAGTATTTTTAAAGTAAGAAAGAATGAAAGAAATGCATGCTAGAGATTCTCATTAAGAAGACCTAAACCATCTTAAGAAGTACATAAGGAACTCCTTTTTGTTCTTTTATGGAAAGATGTAATAGGATGAGAGGAACTTTTCATGTTGCTCCCCAAATTAGCTACAAATCCAAAGCTAGTGTTGAAGAACCTAGATGCTACATTTTTCAAAAGCCCAAAAATGGGGTGGAGGAAAGGACAGCCTCTTATAAGAGAAACTGGATTGGCTCAGCTGCCCCACCAAGCCCCATGACCTCTCTCCAATTTACAGACAACTGTGAGATATGGGGATTTTAATGGGAATCTCTTTAATCATGAGTCATTGGTCTAGCCTAAGGGAGGAACACTACAGTTTGCAACTGTGGTAGCCATGAAAATGTGCCTCTCAGATCTCTCACTGCAGGGAGCATAACCAATAGGCCAGCTGCTGCACACTGAAGTCCCCCACCGCCCTTTCCCTTAGCTTCTCCCAGACCAACGTCCCTGAGGATAGCAGGAACACTAAGGCAGGCTTGTTTCTGGGAATCTTGACAGAACTTTCCTAGAATCGCACCGTCATCTAAGATTTCCCTCTTTGATCTAAGACCTGTCTCCTTCACAAGGGTCAGACTAGCATCACAGCCTGGCAGCTCTCTCAGCTCCTCCAGCCCCTATCCCTTTTCCTTTATAAGCATTTTCCCCTAATAAACCACTCACATATCTAATTCCATTCTGGCATCTGCATCTCTGAGGACCTGAACTAATAATACAAGAGCACTGCACTCACCCACCAATAGAACCATTTAACTGTTCACAGAAGTGGGGGTGCTAGCAAAAAACAGTGGATTGGCATCTCATTCCCTAGGGGGCACTCTGCTTATGCAGCAAACTTACTGAATGGGTTTCAAAACCTATTTTAGCATTAGGACAAGAGACATACAAAGAGATGAGAGACCAGAAAAAAGTGAGGAGCAATGAAACAGTCTATTCCTTTTACTGGTTGATATGTGTTCCCCTGGGCCAGAGGATACTGTAGCAAATAGATGGATTTGAAGGCTGTTGCTTGTACCCACCTGGTGGATGCACAAGCTTCTGTGGTGTGGGGTGGGGTACCCGAGGCAGGAATTGAGGCATGGTTGAGAGAGGTCAAGCCAGAAAAGATGTCACAAATCAAGGAACTCTGCATGGTAGGATTCTGAACACCACATGTACCCCATAAGAAAGCCAACATACAAATACTTGCCACAAGGGAATTAGCCAGAAAGTCAGCTTAGCCAAAGAGCCATAAAACCACAGCCAAAGAAAAAAAAACACATTTTCCCCCTTTATCTAAAACTATCCCCCCCAAATCCTCAAGAGGATAGAGGAAAAGGACACCTAGAAAATGGGAAAAAATGGAATTAAAGAAGATTTTCTGCCTCTTCTTTCTCCTGCAGGTCAATCAGGCCATGGGTCAAGGCTGAGTATGAGACTTGTCAATCTTGTCTAAGATACATCAGACTTTTTAATATATGAAAGTAATCAGAGAAGCTATGGGATCCCTCTGAGATGTCACAGGAAATAGGAAGGGAAGTGTGGTAGAAAGAACTCTAAGAATAGCCCCAATAACCCTCATTGTATCATCACCTTCCCTGATTATGGATGGAACTTATGGATTCCATAGGGTGTGACACATCACCCCCTTGAATGTGACATTACCTGACAAAAGAGACTCTGCAGGTGTTACTAAGGTTACTGTCAGCTGATTTTGAAATAAAGAGATTACCCTAGACTATTAGGTGGGCTTGATCTAACCACATGAGTGATTAAAAGCACAGAGATTTCTGTCTGACAATAGAAGAGGAAGTCAAATTTGAAGCCTGATGCAAATTCAAACTAAGGGATCCTGCTGCCAGTTACAATGTTGCAAACGGGCCTGTGGACAGTCTGCCAAGGGACTTTGAGAAGCTTCTAGGAGATGACAGCAGCTCTTGCTCAGAACCAGGAAACTGGAACCTCAGTCCTACAACCACAAGAAAATCCTTCCAATCACCTAAATGAGCTTGAAAGAAGACTCTTCCAAGATGCTCCAAGTAAGGGCCCAAGATGCTCTCCTTGAATATGATACCTTTCGCAGAAAACCCAGTTGAGCCATGCCAGACTTCTGATCTGCAGAAAATGTGATCTAATAAATGGATATTGTTTTAAGTCAATAAATTTGTGGTAATTTCTAATGCAGGAATAGAAAATTCAACAGCATAACTTTGATAGCAGTAACTTCAAAAAAGTAAACCATTTTTTGTGCCTCTGCAAAGTTCAGAATACTTAAAAAGCCAATTCCAAAGTTTTATTATCAAGCTTCCTTTGTATTTTAAATGAATATGTTCAATTCATTCATAAACAAATTTTATCAATTTCTGTACAATGCGGTGCATTAAAAATTCATAGTAATACTTCCCCAGATTATAAATGTTTAGAACCAACTTGATCATTCAATGGCGTTCTTTGTGAACTGCTATGTACAGACTGCCTACCTAAATTAGTGGCACAATACTGAAAGTAATCCGGACGACAAGGTGGCTTGAGATACGACATGGCATTGTTCATTCCAGGCATACCCACTCTCATGAACAGGAAATTAGGGTCAGAAGCTTCGTTGTGATATACAAAGAGCTGAAAAATATTACTACCTTCACCCAGGCTTCCTAGAAAAGAAAGCCTCTGAAGTAAAGCGTGTGTGCTAATGCTTTATTAGAGGTACAGTCTCAGGACGGCAAGAGTAAAGGACAAATGAAAGAGAGACAGGGAAGGAAGGGGAAGGGTGGTACAGTGCTGGGCTGGCCCTGGCATCACAAGAAAATACAGCTGGCTTCCTCCTTAGGCAGGATGTCTTAGAATAGCCCATGGTGGGGTGGGGGTGGGGGAGGAGAACACAATCTACCTGCCAGGTCCTTTCTACATCCTACATCACAGGTCAAAGGACACCCTCACACTTCTAGGTGTGTTCGTTCCCCTGCACCACGGGGTGTGTTAGTGTTACCTCAACTCTCCAGTCAGCCACTGGGGAAGTCAGGTTCCAAGTCACTTCCCAAAACTTTAGAACCTTGGTGCGGTAGAGAACAAGGGGTGGGGTCATTGCCCTTCCTGCCCAGTGATCCTAGCGGAGCCATGCAAGGGCAGCGCCTCCCCTTGGGGAGGCTGGGATGGCTGACAGTGTTAAAAGATGAGGGAAAGTTGATGGCCAAGTGTCCTCCACAGAGCATGCAGCCAGGGCCCAGAGCAGACAGAGCCCAGCAAATCTGGAGAAGTGTCTCACTTGGATCTCATAGTCCCAAATCTGATGGTGTCTGCACTGTACCACCCTACTATTATCCTGACAATGAGGTAACAGAGAACTGGCCCATTCCCCACCCACAACTGCTTCTAAGAAACAGCTACATTTTTCCTTTCATCATCATCCTTAATTTTGGGTTCCTCCATCTGGTTTACATTTCTTCCCAGCAGGCTCTGGGTGCCCTAATTTCAAAACTCCTTTCTGTACATGAAGCTACTTCTTTCCCACCAATTTTTATAATTCATTATGGAAAACACACCCAAAGCCCCTGGGCTTCTGCTCATTCTGCTTTTCATTATTGCAATTGTAATGTGGTTAGATCAGTAATGTCAAAACCATGTGTGTGTGTTTGCAGTACAGTCTATTCCAAAGTTTGATAAGAGTCGGCTTAGACACTCACACACACACATTTCTCCCCTGGGTAGTGCAGTATTTGGACAGAGATATGATTATACCTCTTGAAAAGGAGGAAAAGCCCTATGTGAGGTACAAGCTTTACAATTTCAAAATATGTATTTCAAAACCCATATGTGCAGGGGACCAAAACCTTACAAGGAGCATGAAAATTTTTGAAATAGGCCATTAATAAATTTAAAAAAATTTTCCCACAGTTTGAGCTTTGAGTTCTTTATCCAAGGCCTTCTTTTGACATTTCCGAGATTCTTGCATTTATATTCAAACTCATTCAAAAATTGTCCCCAAGTAACTACATAATCACTTCTTGTGGTTTTTCTTCCTTCCTCTTGATTAGTTTTTCTCTTCAAACCATTGGCTGACTGTTTTGCTACTGTTTCCGCAGCTGAAGTTCCCAACAGGGTTAAAAGAAAGAACCATGAGTAACGATTCTGTGTTCTCATACTTTTTTTATGAGAGCAGGAAAGGACCATTTATGGGTTGATCTTCTCATCAGAAAACCATGTCACCCAATCTCCCTGTGCTGCAACTTGCCATAAGATTGATGGTAAATATAATATATATGAAAATGAAGGCAGAAAATGCATGCAAAGCTTCAGTGGTGGTGCAGAGGGCTGGAAACGATGTTGTACAGTACATCATTTCATCAGAATTTCTCATTTTCAGGACATTGACTCTAAAAGTACTGCAATCGTAGTATTTAATGTCCCTGTATTGGGATTCCAGGGTTTAAAAAAAATGATTTGAAGCCAGAAAAGCAAGGCTGACTTATTTGGACCTATGCTATAGTGTGACAAAAAAAATTTCAAGGAAATAAGAAATACTATAAATACAGACACACACACACGCACACACACTGGAGCAGGGAGACAGACAGACTTACAATGAGCTTGCTACTCTATCCAACAGAACCCCAAACAGGTTGCCAATAAAAGAAGAAACACAACATAACAATAAACTAATAAAGCTTAAGTTTCACAGCCCTGAGAGGGGACCTAGCAATGACCTTGCAACAAGATCAGAGGGGTTTTTTAATTTGTAAGAATAACCTATTTTAAACAAAATGCTTAAGATTACTGTCTCTGTACTCTGATTTCCTTTCTGTAAGAGGTGGCATCAAGGCCATGAGCATTTAAAGGATCTAGGTAAGAGAAAGCTGAGTTGAGGATATGTCATTTGGGTTTGATAGAAAAGTTAAGGCTTGGTGCCTGTAGCTCAAGCAGCTAAGGTGCCACACCAGAGCTGGCAGGTTCGAATCCAGCCCAGGCCTGCCAAACAACAATGACAACCAAAAAATAGCTGGGTGTTGTGGCAGGTGCTTGTAGTCCCAGCTACTTGGGAGGCTGAGGCAAGAGAATCGCTTAAGTTCAGGAGTTGGAGGTTGCTGTGAGCTGTGATGCCATAGCACTCTACCCAGGGCAACAGCTTGAGGCTCTGTCTCAAAAAAAAAAAAAAAAAGAAAGAAAAAAGAAGAAGAAGAAGAAGAAAAGAAAAGTCGAATATATTCAGGTGGTTCTCAGTCACTTCTGTGTTAAGTACATGCTTGCAAGTGTCTTGGTAGAGCAATGGCTTCTAGAAGTGCTCCTATGACTCCTGGGCAACACAGAGGTACAGGGCAAGAGATCACGTCTCAGCACGATCATGAACTTCAGTGCACAGCACCAGGAATATGTTAGGTAGTAGAGAAGAAGGACTGATCTACTGACACAAAGCAGATCAGATGAATAGAAGTATATATTCAGATTTCACTGATACATCAACAACAGTGTCTCAGAAGTGTTCTTCTCAATAGAGGTTCCTCCATATTTGATATCAATACCAAAAATTTATACAACACAAACCTAAAAAGTTGTGACACTAAAAAAAAAAAAAAAGCTTTTCTAAAGTAGCAATAATTTTTTTAAAAAAATCAATCATGCTGGAACAACTAAGTTATCTTTCTGTTCTCTCTATGAAAAGCATATTATAAAATTGTTATCATATGAAGGGGCAGTTGAAGATTATGAAGCTAATGTTTTTCCTTCTAAGAATATGGCATGCCCTTCTATTTGTTCAAATTCATTTCATATTTTTTCATACAAGTTCTCAACTTTTCTTGCTAAATTTATTTCTAGATATTTTGTAACTTTGAAAAATATTTTGTAATTTTATGTAATTATTTTGAATGAAACACTTTTCCCACTCCCATTTTTAGGTTTCATTATTAATATTAAAACATTTATTTGTTAAATTATTATTGATCCAGCCATCTTTCAAAAATTGCATTAATTCATATACTTTTTCTAGTGTATCCTGGGTTTTCTAGGTATACAATTATATCATCAGCAAAAAAGAGGTAATATAATTCATCTCAATTTCTCTAGCACTGAGTACAGCTTCTAATACTTTTAAGGCACACCCTAAGTGTTTCGAGACTTGAATGAACAGATGAATTAATGAATGAACAAAGAAGTGGGTCAGAGATTATTCACATAGATCATCAATATTCTTACCATGGCAGGACTCCACGGAATTCCTGATCTTCCCTTTGAATGCTGCCACCATTTCTTTGATCTAAATGACAATAAAAAATTTCAAATCTAGTAAATTAGAAGATAAGTAAGTATTATGGCCAAAGGGAACACTTTTCTAATTAATGAAAGATCTTCCTGAGTGAAGAGTAGTGTGTGTTCTTTGAGTTCCCCCTTGCCTTTTGAGCTGAGAAACAGTATAGAGGGGGGGGCTTTTTGATTCTGACTAGGAAAGAAGCAACAAGTTGCCACTGTAATTTTGAATGAATTAGATGGCTTAAGGAGACAACCTAATGTTTTTATTGGATAAAAACAGGCAGCTAGTCATAGGTTCATTGGCAGGAGCATTTCAGCGAAGGGTCCAGAAGCACGGTTTAAAAAAAAAAAAGAAAAATCAAGGAAGGCTAGGAAGCATTCTAATCTAGGAAAGGAGTAAAAGAAAAGTCTGCAGATGGTAACTGAGAGAAAACCAAAGAGATGCCAGTGTATGCATAGGTGTTCAATTTAGTCTTAGTCCATTTATTACACTCATACTGAAGCCTCACAAATACTCCATAATTGAATTATAATCATGGGCTCACCTATCTAACCTCACTAAGTCTACCATATTCAGGAAAAGCCAAGTCACCAAGCCTAAAATCTCAACCATAGCCATTCATCTTATGGCAGCTATTAGCGTTTGTAGGCATAATTTATTACTGAGGGAATAAGCCATTATCTATGTTGTATATTTGAAATTTCAACTCGACTGTCAATCTGAGTCATAATAAATAATAAGTATACCCCAGATGCCAGTAGCTTCTGATTTAGTGTCATAAGAATATCACTTAATCCTGGAAGAAGTTTTCCAACAAACCACAATAGCTCCCCACTGTTTCACAAAATTAAAAATACACAGACACAAATTTATGAGAGCACATGAAGAATTTTCCACTGCAAGAAACACCTTTGTTTTCAAAAACAGAAATAACGATTGCCAAGCTGGAGAGCATGATACAAAGCGCTCCTCATAATCACCAGCAGGAACATCAAGTACTAAGACAACAAAGAGAAAAGGGTATGTTCAAGCTGTGGAAATAAATCCTAACTCTGGCACAGATTACAAAAGATGATTGCTCCAAGGATAGCCAAACTGTTCTTCTAGGAAAAAATATTTCTGTTAGAGTCGAAAGGAAAATCCCTGGAGAGGCAGATAGAGCACCCAGGTTAGAGAACTCAAATGTATTAGCAAGAAAAGGACAAGGGACTTGAAGAGAAACTTCTCTGAAGAAGACAGGTGCATGGCCTACAAACACATGAAAAAATGCTCATCATCCTTAATCATCAGAGAACTGCAAATCAAAACTACTTTGTGATCCCATCTAACTCCAGTAAGATTAGCCCACATCACAAAATCCCAAAACCAGAGATGTTGGCGTGGATGTGGAGAAAGGGAACACTTCTATACTGCTGGTGGGAATGCAAACTAATATGTTCCTTTTGGAAAGATGTTTGGAGAATACTTAGACATCTAAAAACAGACCTGCCATTCGATCCTATAATTCCTCTACTAGGTATATATCCAGAAGATGGAAAATCACATTATAACAAAGATATTTGTACCTATTAACTCTTTAACCCCTATCTATGGGACTTCCAACCCTATCACTCATTCAGACTGCTCTTGCCAAGGACATCTTCGTGTTGAAAAACTTAATGTCCAGTGTTCAGGCTCACCTGGTAGACATTCAACATGTGCAATCATTTGTCCAGTCTTGGCCCCCTTTATTCTTTTGTGCTCTTGGTTCCCTCCTAACTCTCTGGGCACCTCTTCATAGTCTCCTTTGCCAGTTTAATCAGTCCTAACCCAATGTTTTAAAATTATCCTTATGTATATTATAATAATAAGAAAAGGAAGTTTGAAATGAGTTAGGATAAGCAGCATGTTTCAGAAGTCTCCACTACACTGCAAACTAATATTCATTGTGATCTTATTCTCACTAGGCTCTTATTATCACTTTTACGTAATGTTAATTTTCATGGCAGTAAGTTATCATAAAGTGGAGCAGAAGTAGGACACAGCCTAGCTTCATCATGCAGAACCATTCTGCCCTGTAAGAGAGAGAAGTTATGTTTTTTCTGAAGCTAGATTGCCTCATTTCAGATCCCAGTTTTGCTCCCTAGCTTTGTAAACCAAAGCACGTACTCTAATCCTTCTGTGCCTTGGGTTTCTTATCTATGAAATGGGAAAAATAATAATAACTACCTCCTAGAATTGTTAGAGGATTAAAGAAGGGTGTACTTAGTCCCTAACATATATAGAATGAGTATCCTTTATCCAAAATGCTTGGGACCAGAAGTTTTTTGGACTTCAAACTTTTTCAGATGTTGGAATATATATATATATATCATTATATATAAACACAAAACTTAATTTTATTTTTTCCTTGGTGATGCTGAATAGACTATGCTTTGAACCTACATTTTTGACTCTATTCCAGGGGTTGATAAGCTTTTCATGTTGGAAGACCACATTAATTTAGCTATAAACCAATAAGGTTACATTCAAAAAACTTTGATTAGGTATACTTAAAAACGTACATTATTTTGTGAAAATCTAACTACTTTGTACTTGATAATTCCCAAAAATGAAAACTATTTGTTAACTTTAAAGTTAGCTAATTTTTTAATGACTTTGGTGTGTCAGCTTTCTGTTGAACAGCATTTGAATATTTGGTTAGCATGGAGGGCCACAGTTTCTAGATACTCTAGATGGGTATCAGTCATTTGTAACTTTAAGGGTGTCTTGATTTGGATTACATAGGAGAATGTAGATTTACAGCAATAAATGGTTGAAAAGCAAGAAAGCATTTTCAGCCAGGTTGTCAAAGATGTGGGTATTCTACTGCATGTTTCCATATTTCGAATGGATCTGTCTTAACACTGATGCCTTTAAAATAAGAGCTTAATCAATTCCATTGTAGTTCTTTAAGTGCCTTGGTTGTATAACTAGATGAGGTTGAAATGCTAATTTGAGTGTGATGTCATGATTCTCAAAGTCAGTGAACTTTTCATTGTATTGTCCAATTAATAGGTCTATAACAGCTGCACATTCCTCAAATGATTCACATATACACATATCATCCTGCTTATCAATGACTTTTGCTAAATGGGGAAAATGTTCATCTGAAATTTCCTTTTGAAATTTCCTATTTTTGAAAAAAAAGCTAGCTTTTTCTGAAATGTTTGGATTTTTCCACATATCAAAAAAATATTCAAGTCCTTTTGATTTTACATGATACAATATAGAAATGCTGCATTCCTATAGAAATCTTCTTTCAATAATTCACACTGCTGGTTCTGTTCTTCTTAAAATTTTACTATCTTTTCTCATAGAGATAAAATTTTGGCTAGCACCTGTCCATGTGATAGTCAACACACTTTAGAATGATCACAGCAAATCCTCATTAACTTTAGCATCTTACAGAAATAACAGTGCTGTGTTTCACATGCACAAATATAGTTCACAAGACTTATAACTTTTTGCGAAATGACACTTAAAATAGTAGCTTTAACACAGATATGTTGCTGATGCAAGATACTATGAAAAGAAAGAGAGCATCTGGATCTGTTAATCCTTTCTTATCTATGCAATAAACCTTTCACATTTTCCTGTCATGGAAGGTGCACCTTCTGTACCTACACTCACTAAATTTATAAAATTCAGTCCAATTTCATGACTTTTATCTTGAAAGTTGTCGAAGATATCTATTCCCTGTCTTCTTTCACAAGACTGCCCAAAGCGGGTAACTCTTCATAGCAAAGAAAATCTTTATAACCTGAATGAAGTATAAAACCTGTATCAAGTCAACAGCAGAGTTGATTCATCCAAAGCAATGGAATAATATATTTCCTTTTGAAGTACTGCCTGAAGTTAAAGCCAATTCATGCTGCTAATCAGTTATGGTTCTCCTGGAAAAAGGCACTGTTTGTATTTTGAAACATCATCTGGGTCTAAGCATCTTACAATTTTAACAGTGTATTCTTTCACAATGTTTATATCACTGAATGGCCTCCCTTTTTTCATGAGTATTGAAGCTACTTTACAAGTTGCTTCAGTGGTATTATTTCCAGGTCTTATTGCTGCTTGAAAGAATTATCTTTGATTTTTATTTTTATCTTTTATTTTATTTATTTTTTATTATTTATTTATTTACTTATCTTTTGAGGCAGCTACTCAAGCTATCCCCTGAGTAGAGTGCTATGGTGTCACAGCTCACAGCAACCTTTATCTCTAGGGCTTAAGCAATTCTCTTGCCTCATCCTCCCAAGTAGTGGGACTACAAGCACCCACCACATCGCCCAGCTATTTTTGGGGGTGCAATTGTCATTATTGTTTATCAGGCCCAGGCCAGGCTCAAACCCACCAGCCTTGGTGTATGTGGCTGGCGCCCTACTCACTGAGCTACGGGTGCCGAGCCTATTCTCATCTTTTAATTTCTGCAATACAACCTTTTGTGCCTCTCCCTCTAATTTAAAATATTTGTGGTCCTTATGAGCTTTTAAATGCTGATGAGCATTGAATTTCTTTAATGTTGCTATTGTAGTATCACAAAGCAGAAAATCATCTTATCTTCAACAGAAACAACATTGCAACTCCCAATCTTCATTAAAAAATCTGTTTTCTTCCTCCAGCATTGTTTTGGTCTTCTTTGACATGAAGGACTATTAAGCAGACAGAATTTAAAAAATACCACTGAGCTGTGCAACTATTCACAAGCTACATTTCAAACAGAAACACAGTGCATCATGATCAGAAGCTTATAATAGACTGGCATTAACTCTCACCAACCAGCCTCGTGCAGTAGCAGCACCAGTCAGGTGGGGAAGTTAGAACTAAATCGTGAGCATAGCAGCCATCAGTTTAGCCAATATGGCGCACTAATGTTCCAATTGTGATGGTTAATCAGGGAGGATTATTTCATTGAAACCTATTTTATTCTTTGGCATTTTAAATATGTTCTTTTTAAAAATAAAAGATGAAAAAATGTATTAATAAAAATAAAAGTATTTGTTCTGTAAAATTTGGATTCAATCCAAAGGTTGCACTTGAGGCCACAGGTTCCCAGCTCTGGTCTGGTCTGTCCCATCCCATAAGGTTTCTACTTTGGCGTCATGTTGGCACTGAAAACATTTCAGATTCTGGAGCATTTTGGCTTTTGGATTTTCAGATTAAGCATGCTCAGCCTATACTAAGCTCTGGGTAACTGTAAACTATTAAGATTGTTTTCTGTTGTTACATTGATCTCTGTATTCTCTCACACAAAGCCTGCTACAACTAATGGGAGTAAAGTATTCCAGACTGTGAGAGTAACTTTCACACAGAGATTCATATAGCCAACAATATTTGTGGATGTTCCATAAATGAGATAGTCTAGGCTACTGCTGAGCTGCATGCTAAACGCTTTGGAAAGTAATAAAGAATGCAAAAAGGCAAAGAGAGTAGTAAGCCACTAACTTTTTCATTTCTCCTGATGAAAATTATTCGATAATGGAGCTGGTTAGCAATAATTGGGTAATAGCCTAGTGTAGTGGACACCTCAGTAGATTTAGCGAAGGCAACACAGTCATAGCTAATGAGAATTTTCTAAGCTTAACTGGCCCTCCAAGATACTTAGAGAGATATTCTAATTATTTCATTTCAGGGTATTTCTGGGGGATACTGGTGCTTCAGCCAACTGAAGTCATAACACAACCAGTTTCCACTATGCAATCGGCTGTAGGAAAGTAGTGGAAGACTATTAAGAAGGCTCACTGAGCTTTGCTTTAGCACCAATAAGCAATACCCAGAAGTCCACACCCCTGGCCATGGGGATAGCTTGAGAATTTCTGTGAGTTTCTCTCTATACTTTCAGATGTGATCTAAGATAAATTATGAAAATTTCCAGATGGCCTAAGATTCCACAAAAATCTCACTAAGCAAATATGGGGAGCGCAGGGGGCATGTCCATTCTGTACTGCATGCCTCCTCCCATACCTAATCCATCTTGGCTGTGATAGGCTGTGAAGATTCAGCCCGCAGGTAGCCCTGAGGACACATCACCAAGGATGAGGACTCCCAAAGTATACTACCATAAGGAAATATGAAGAGAGGCTTCCCAGAGCTGGAAGGAGCCTGGCACAAGCACTTTGACCTATAAAAGAATATGCCAACCGTAGATGTGCTTATAAAGGACACCAAACATTTTTAGAATAAAAGTTGCAAATAGGGTAAGTCAATTAAAATAGTGACTATTTTAAATTGCACATGGACTTGATGGACATCCTATATAAGTGCCTACAGGGCCAGGTAGATAATATTAAGCAGTAGAGTAGTTCAGTGGAAAATTGGCCAGTGTGCCCTGTCCTAACTGGCCGGCACTGATCAGCTTCAGAGGAATGTTGTCCTACAGAGGCCTAAAGCTCATATAATTTTTAAGAGAATCTAGAAGTTAAATTATTCTCTGAAATCTGTCAATTTTGAAATGTTGGTAACTAATTAAAAAAAAAAAAGGAAACGGACAAAAAACGTACACCTGCAGGTTATGTTTGGCATGTGGCCATCAATTTGCCACCTAGGTTTTATAACATGGGTTTCTCACCCTTTTGTAATAAACATGGAATCACAGCGTAGGGCATGGCTGAAGGAGGGGGTGCAGGAACACCATACTCCCCGGTGAGTGAGGATTTATGGACCAGGAGTGGGGGAAAACCAGTATTATCGCCTCCAAAACACACAAATATTGTTTTCCTCTTTCATGTTTATTGCCATTATCTAAGTTATTCATCTTATTTATTTCTCTATATTATTTTATTTATTCATTATAATTGAATTTCTATGTACCTGTCTCTTACAAAATTGCAAGCATCTTAAAACATTTGGAATTGCATGTACCTCACAGCTTGCGAAGGGCCCAGGCACAGGGCGGCAGACCGCTGAGAGAGAGGTACAAAGGTCCTGAGGAAGCGTGGAGCAGCCACACCAGCCTTCCAGGTGGGAGAGGGGAACTCGTGTGGTTAAGACGTTGATGTTGGTGGTATTTAGTTACATGTGACCAAATCTAATCCCAATTTACATAGCTTGATAATTCTTTATTATTAGAAAAACAGATATGTGTAATGTATCTTATAAACTATAATCTTCTGGGGTATTGTTTATATTTTGATATAGAAAATTCAAAGTACCAGCCAGAGGCTGTAAAGCTAGACTTTACCAGTTTGACCACTTTTTTCAGTCATTTGCCAAAGCTTCAAATACAAGATTTAACTGAAATGGGTCAGATATATCATAATGTTTTCTTAAGATTTGGAGGTCACCTCTGTAAATATTTTGTATACAGCTCTTAATGAATCTTCAGAGCTAATTAGGAGGGAAGTTGGTGCTTCTGTGCCCTTCTCCCATAACATTCAAATTTCCTTCTTGAGATTTCTAAGTTTATTACTGTTATCATGTATCGCTAAATTTGAAAAGGATAATCCAGGACTGTTTTAATTAATAAGCTAATAGTTACACCCCAAAGATTGTTTTTCCCTTTGCCTTCCTTCCAGAATACTGGTTCTCTGAAATGGACATGCACATAATATTAAAATGATAGAAACATAAATGTGACCACAGAAACAGTGACATTAGCAAGTATGTTAGAAGTGTGACTTGTTCAGGAAAGATGACTCTGTGGTGGGAGAGACCTTCATTTATTCCCAACGAGTCTAAGCAAGAATGTATGACTATTCGAAAGCATTCAAAGCAAACTAACAGACAAAAAAGCAAGCAGCACAACCAACTTTAAAAGGGTTGACTGTAACCAGCAATACAAAACTTCCCCCATTTTAATTTATTATATGAAATGGTCTGAAGATTGTCATTAGAGTTAGGCACTCTGATCTTCTGAAACCAGGCTAGGATGGTTTTATGCTATAAAAAGGGGCACTGTACTGAGAATTTTCACAGCAAATGCCCTGTCGAGGATATTAAAGTAGAAGCTCTCTTTCCTTCACTCCTTGAGCTCCCTGCAGGGTGAATCCAGTAGCTTCTAGATAAAATTCCTATGCTGAATTCTTCAAATCCATTTAATGAGGCGTCCTGACAAAATCTGGCTAGGCTTTTTTCCCCCTGCTTCTTTTCCACCTCAAACTGTTTTGATTCATTTGTGAGAAATTTATTTTTGTCAACTGCAAAACCCTTTTGTGGCTGCCAGTCACTAATATCCCCTCTGACACATCCATTCAACCAGACTAAACCCAATATTGACATTTGTATCTTAGGGGAAAAGAGGTTAAGCACTGGGAGGAAATGCACCTCCCGAGCCCTGCCAAATGCTTTGCAGCATCTAAACGGGCTGTGACAGCCTCGATTCCGGGGGAACCCCTGAGAACTGGGGGGCTTTGATCACATCCGGGGGCCGTCATTTTCTAGCCAGGCGGCCAAATGGAAGTTGTTTGATGCTATCTATAGGTATCCATAGCAGCCTAATTATAACTCTTCCTTGTGCTCAGAAATCATTCTCTAGTACCATTATCTCAAGGGAGTCTCTTGAATGTTTTTGCTAGACTTAGCTTTCTCTGGCATTAAAAAGAAAAAATCTACCACTGTAGTCTCTTGAATGTTCTGTGCAGTCCTGGGAGGCCTAACATTCTCTTTCTTAGAAACTTGTCTTAAGGGAACAAGGAGACAATAAGGGTTCTTCCTACCAGAGCTATGCGGGGTGATTTATTGAGAATCATCCCATCCCACCCCCCACCTGTGCCCAGGGCATATGCCTATATGCCTTCAGTACAATGAACATAGCGACAGTTGCTTAAATGATAGAGGAATTGCTAGAAAAACAAACCAATGTGTTTCTTTTAGTACAAAGTAAAAGATATACATTAGATTGGAATATAGGAAATTAAGTATTTGCCATGGCAATCAGAGTTAAGAGTTAAAGAATGAATTGAATGAAAATCAAAGTCAGAAAAAGTCAAAGTACAATTTGCAAACAAGGGTAACAATTCAGTATTGTTTGTATCCAGTTTTTTTAATACCTGCTTCTATTATCACCCTTCATCATTGCTGAGGCATTCCTCTTCATTTTCATGTTTCTTGTCAAATTAAGCAAAATGGAAACTATTATACAGAGAGGGTATAAGCCTTATAGTTTTCTAGTGTTTGCTGAGTCTTGGTGTTTTTTCTTTCTTGATTAAGAGTATTGGTTAGTAAATAATATCAGACCATGATAACACGAAAGCACTTAGCCCCTCTGCCTTCTCAATAATGTATTGCTACATTCTGTTGCTTTAGGAACATGTTAATTTTGTCAGAGCTGATGGAGTGCAAGTTTGTCTACAGAATCCTGACACAGTACTCTTTTATGTCTTCCTGCATATACAATCCTATTATTTAAAAACCACCACACTTTAAACTGTGGGAACAAGAACACAGTCATGTTTTTTAAAACATAGTTATATGACAATTAAAATTTCATTTCCAATTACCGTTAAAGGAAATTCATCAATACTGACTTCCTCTATTTTTAAACCATGAGTAGTTAACTTTTTCCCCCAACAGTTTATGATTATCACCTACAATAGAACCTCTATAAATTGACCACCCAGGGGACCACAACGAACAGGTCAATATACAGAAGTGGTCAACATAAGGAATGGGGACTACTGTACTGATATGTGATACATGTCTGGTCTATGAAAAGTAGGTCAATTTAAGGAGGTGGTCAATGTAGGGAGGTGGGCAACTATGAACCTCAAAAGGAAACACAGCTCTACCAATCTCCTTGGGACTTCTGACCTCCCAGTAAATGTGTTTTGCTTTAAGCCTCTACATTTGTGCTCATTTGTTACAGCAGTCATAGGCTACTAATACTGGGCTGATACAGAAGGATCTCACAGCATCTAAAATACCAAACTCGAAAAATTCTACAAATTCAAACTGTTTGCATATGTAGTTTGCCTACCTACAACTAAGAGAGCCAGAGAGTAGAAAAGTTGTGTAGAAAATTTAAAGATAATCAGACCCACAAAACTACTTTTACTAAGTTGAAAGACAATCTGGTTGATCAAAAATAAATAAGCCCCAGGCAGCACTTGTGGCTTATTGAGTAGGGCACTGGCCCCATATACTGAAGGTGGCAGGTTCAAACCCGGCTGAACGGCAAAACAGAAAAAAATAGCCGGGTGTTGTGGTGGGTGCCTTGTAGTCCCAGCTACTTGGGAGGCTGAGGCAAGAGAATCACCTAAGGCCAGGAGTTGGAGGTTGCTGTGAGCTGTGTGATGCCACGTCACTCTACCAAGGGTGGTAAAGTAAGACTCTGTCTCTACAAAAAAATAAATAAAATAAAATAATAAATAAGCCCTAAATCCCACTTTGTTGAGTTTTCAAGTTGAAAGAATAAAATGAAAATATACTTTATTATGCTCACCAGTACTGTGACTGCATAATTAACAGTCACTCTTAAACTCAATAAACATGGCTTAAATTTTATTCTTGTAACTGACTTTGTAAACTTTTGGTTTTAACATTGCACAGTATTTTCTCTTCTGTATATAGCACCACAAATCAGTTTGTTGTCTGAATCTCTCCTTGGTATTGATTTCTACAGTGTAAATTCAATTCCTAAATCTTATCAAAGTTACTTGGGGTTGGTTGATTAGCTTTAACCCAGATTCCTTTGCCACCCTCAGCAAGTGTCTTTACTGCAGATGACACTACAGGGTGTTCCCATTGCAAACTGCTCACCTGACACTGGCAAAACCTGGTGTAACCCGCCCTTCTTTCCCTCTCCAGCCTCTCTAATGCCCCCTAGCCTCATATCTGGGCAGGTACCTACTGCATTTCCTTCATGTTGTTCCCCTGGTCAACACACTTCTCCCTGCTCTTCCACCCACACCTTGGAAATATTAACCTTTTCTTTGGACATGATCTTGTTCAGGAGTCAGGGACTCTGCTGCACACTACCATAGCACCTCAATCTTCTGTTTGCTTATTAACTGTAAGGTTGCGAGAAGTGGGGACATCTACTCATTTGTCTTCTGTTGGGTTATACCAAGCCAACAAGAGAGCCTGGGCACTTGAGTCCATGCCACATCCTCCATGGATAAGACATAGAAAAAGAGACAACAAATGATAAAGGTCAGGGCTATTGGGCCAGACAGACCCTTACTAGACATAGGTGACAGAGACCATGGGCAAAGGTGCAACCTTCAAGCTTGGGAATGAAAAAGCAGAATATCACTGGGTGTGGTGGCTCACACCTGTAATCCTAGCACTCTTGGCGGCCCAGCCAGGTGGATAGCCTGAGCTCATGAGTTCGAGACCAGCCTGAGCCAGAGTGAGACTTTGTCTCAAAAAAAAAAAAAAAAAACATAGTCAGGTGTTGTGGTGGGCACCTATAGTCCTAGCTACTTAGGAGCTTGAGGCAAGAGAATCACTTGAGCCCAAGACTGTGAGGTTGCTGTGAAATAATGACACAATGGCACTATACTCAGGGTGACAGACTGAGACTCTGTCTCAAAAAGCAACAACAACAAAAAAAATAAAACAGAATACTGTACCTCAGTGTCAACTTCTAGAGTTCTAGCTTCTACAATGGCATCAGGGATTGACATGAGAATTTCTCTGGGATGTCCTGTGACTCATTGGAATTGACCCTTGGGTACCCTGGAAGCATCTCTGCAGATGGGCAGTTGGTTGGGAACCCTTGAAGGTGTGATAGAGCAACAGGCTTTTCATGGGGGCTTGTAAGGGATTTATAGGGGATCCTCCATGTGCCTGAACACTTAGTAGAAGCTCAGTAAACATTCTTTAAAAAATTAAAAATCTTAACTTTTTTTCTTATTTGCATATAGGCTTATTTCATCTGAGCTATTTTTGTATATTAACCTTAATAATGTAACAACAATTTTTTTACTAAGAAGGGTTTGGGAATCAGAATTTATTTTTGAATTTTCTCTTTTTATACATTTTGTTCCTACTCTGAATCTTTTCCCTCCCTTCCATACCCAAGCTACCACTCACCTACAATTAATTTGAGAACAGGATAAAATAGGATGAAACAGGAGTTACCAAGAAGAAGGAGACAAAGGAAAGATTATCCTAAATTATTAATTGCATTTTAGTGCAACCATTTTTCCTAGTTTCTTGAGCCTTTATTCAGTTCCAGATAATTCATGCCTTGTTTGACTGGTGGAAACCTTCACAAGTACCCAGGTAAGCTAACTGTTAGGTGTTTCAAAGAATGGTTATCCAGTCAAGGAATCAACTGTTTTAGTCAGAAATAATTTTTTTTAAAGCTAACCATCATTAAAATTCTTTTTCTTCGGGGCAGCATCTGTGGTTCAGTGAGTAGGGCACTGGCCCCATATACCGAGGGTGGTGGGTTCAAACGCAGCCCCAGACGAACTGCAACAACAAAAAAATAGCCAGGCGTTGTGGTGGGCGCCTGTGGTCCCAGCTACTCGGGAAGCTGAGGCAAGAGAATCGCCTAAACCCAAGAACTGGAGGTTGCTGTGAGCTGTGTGACGCCACAACACTCTACTGGGGGTGATAAAGTGAGACTGTCTCTACCAAAAAAAAAAAAAAAAAAATTCTCTTTCTTCTAATGCTAGATTTTGTTGTTCACCTACAATCAATCCAAGAGCTCTTTTATAAATAAAATTATAAAAGAGAAATATTTTGCATCCACAGAAGAAAACTTGTGTTTCCCTGCAGGATTATAACTTGTGATGTTACTTTCCTCTCAGCATCAGAGAAAGGTATACTCAAACTTCTAGAAGTTAAAAAATTAGGCTGGGGGTGGTGCCTGTGGCTCAAAGGAGTAGGGCACCGGCCCCATATGCTGGAGGTGGCGGATTCAAACCCAGCCCCAGCCAAAAAACTGCAAAAAAAAAAAAAAAAAAATTAGGCTGGACACAGTGGCTCACATGTATAATACTAGCACTCTGGAAAGCCAAGGTAGGAGGATCACTTGAGCTCAGGAGTTTGGGGCCAATCTGAGCAAGAATGAGACCCATCTCCACTAAAATAAGAAAAAAAAATTAGCTGGGTATTGTGGCAGGCACCTGTGGTTCCAGCTACTCAGGAGGCTGAGGCTAGAAGATCACTTGAGCCCAGGAGTTTGCTGTGAGCTAGGCCAATGCCATTGCACTCTAGCAAGGGCAACAGAGTGAGACGCTGTCTCAAAAATAAATTATATATTCATATCCATTAATTTAAAAGTTTTTGGAGACAAACAGGAACACAATTATCACAACTGAAATTGAGAAAAATGTAGAACAAGTAATTACAGACTGCCTAGATTCTTGAAGCAGCATTATGCATAACAAAGTGAATAGTCTTTTTCCCCAAAAAAGAAACCTGTGAGAAGGTGGTATAAATTTAATTTAGCTAGGCATCAAGAAAGCTTTTGATCTAGTGCCATTAAAATCTAACATAAAAAGTCATCTTTCAGCTATTTTAACATAGGTCAAGTTTCAGGAAGAATATTAAGTTGATGAAATGTGATCCTGGGATTCCAAAGAAAGAGAATTAATAAGGAAAACCTTTATAAATGGAGAGTCATGTCAAGTAGATGTTGAAAGGATCAGATCAATATTAGGAATTATTTAGCTGCATTTTATGACATTAAAATTAGGACCTTCCTATTAGGAAGACCCAATAAACTAATGCTAAATTTCTTAATTGATTGCTACTGTGACACGCAACATGCAAAAAAACTATGTCAAAATAGATTGTAGAGATATGATCTTGTCATTACACTTTCACATATTAGCAAATTTATGCAGCCTGGTGCAGATTAGTAGTTCCTCATGCTTCTATAAACATGTCTGCCAACATTCTGGAAAAAGAGAGACATGGTCCCTCACAAAATTTAGAAAGTGACACAGACCTGGACCAAGAAACTGCCGGTGTGAACTGTACCACAGTGTGCATAGCACGAGCAGAAGCTCAAGACAATACGGCCAGAAGAGCAGATCACGTGAGAGCTGACCGCCCAGCCAGAGAGCATACCAAGAGCTTCTGGAAGAAAGACTGTGGTGAGCAACCAAACTACAGGGGGAAAAAAACAACTTTTTCTAGGAAGGAGAAGCAACCATGGTCACAGTGACCAGATACCGACAGCCAGTCCAGCTCACAACCACCTGGCCTCATAGTGGGAGGGAAGCTTAGGTCCTGCCTGCCTGGCCAGAGAAAGAGAGATCTCCAAAGCTTCACGGGGATTCAGAAAATATCGGTCTTCCTTTCCCCTGTCTTTTCATTCTTTCTCTTAACTAGCAAAGTCCCTAAATTGTCACATTCTTTCCATCTGCATTTCTAATGAATTCGTTTTTCAACATGGCGTCTTAAGTAGAGATTTGTGTGGTGTGACCTTTGGATTATAAAATGTTGAACACACTGAATTATTTCAAAGTATATATATTTTTGGAGTGTGTAACATGTGGAAGGCACTTTGATATTTGTTCTGAAAAGCTTAGTAGTAGAAGTAAAAAGGTGATTCAGAAATAGCAATAATACATATTCACAGTATTTTGGCTGGTCAGAGAACAGACTTGGTAGGATGTTATCCATTGCTGCGTGACAAATCACCTCAAAATTTAGTGCCTTCCAACAATAGTAATTACTATTTCTCCTGATTCAATGGGTAGGTTACGCAAGTGGTCCTTCTACTCATAACGTTGGGCTCACTCATGAAGCTATAGTCACCTGCCTGTTCAGCTCAAGCTGGAAGGTCAAGACAGGTTCACTTACGTGTCTGGCAGTTGGTGCTGGCTGTCACTGGGGCATCTAAGTGCATCACTTCATCCTCATCCTCCAGTAGGCTGTGCTAGGCCACATCACAACATGGTAGTCTTAGTGTCTCAGGAGGGCAACAGTGAAAGCCACGAGCATCACTTTCAGCCCATTTTACTTGTCAAATAAGTCACAAGACCAGATCAGATTCAAGAGAGTTAAAAAATAGACCCAGGGCGGCACCTATGGCTCAAAGGAGTAGGGCGCCGGCCCCATATGTTGGAAGTGGCGGGTTCAAACCCAGCCCCGACCAAAAACTGCAAAAAAAAATAGACCCAGCTTTTGATGGTAGGAGCTGCAGTATCACATTACAAAGGTACACTTACAATGGACACAGGGGACATAATTCATTGGGGACAGCAATGATATATATCTACTGACCACAGATGGCAGGTGGAATTAGGTGACACCCGCCTGCATATCCACCAGGAGTTCTGAGCAGATCAGCTTAGAAACATCACAGACTATTTCAGAAGCATCTTCTCTATCACGAAGTCTCTCATGTTTGGGAATTACTGCAACAGCAATCATGAACATATCCAAATTTGCTTGGGCTCCAAGATTTTGGAGACAAGTATCTTGAGTTCTGTCCCAAATTGGAAATCAGACTGTTGCCAAGGTTGGCCTTACTGGAGAAGCTCCTGATAAAAGAAACCTTATGTGAAAGGCACAGCTCCAGGAGGCTGTGGGGCACAGCTAATGTGGAAGGCCGCATATGGCTGCACGGTTTGTGCACTGCACAGAAGCCCTGGCCAGGGCAGAGAGTTGGGGGTTAACCTCTCAAGGCTGTCCGCTTGCTAAATTGTATGACCATGATCCCTGTGTGACAGGGCTGTCCTTACCTAGGGAAGGCACCTTTAACTAGTCTGATCAGCGAGGATACTAATTTTAAGTCACTCAGAAATTCTTATAACCATGCATCTGATACAGTTTGTCATGAAGGACCAGCTTCGTGCTGTTTCATTTTCATTTTCAGTCTAATGCAGAGCTAGACTGGTCCCACTGCACATGGCCAGTACTCAGGATGGGAGGCATGCAATTCACTAGGCATATGAGACAACACCCCAACTTGTTCATTCTGAATGAAGACAAGACCATTGATTGACCATGCATTTGGCTGTTTTGGCAAAGTCAAATTGCTGTAAGGGTCTCTAAACACTTATTTCAGCATTGTACTTTTCTTGCCCAGACTAAAATAACAGTTTGTGGACCTAGAACTAGTGTCTGGGCAATGCTCTGATTAGTTTATAATATCCAGTCCTCATCCCTGAGTCAAGGACACAGAGTAGGCTAGTCCTTGCACCCAGGGAGCTCCTGATGGAACCAGGTTGGGCACCCCACCCCAAGGGGCCAACTCATAGACTAGCTATTAATTTCCAGAAAGAGACACAGCACAGGAAAGTCAGCCTGATTGAGCAAGGCCAATTTCTGGACCAATTAATTGGGTTTTCTCTGAAGGATAAAGACCAGAGTAGCCAGGGAACGAAAAACATAGAGAAGGACAGAAATGCCAAGTGGTAGAGATCCCAGGGCTTGTGATAGAGAAATGAAAAGCAGCTGCCCCCTCACACCATCTGACAGCATCCCCGAACCAGAGCCAGTCGGTCCTCATTTTCATAATAAGCCCCTTTCTCCTGAGGTGGCCTGAGGAAGGCCAGGGCCCAAAAAAGAAGAGCAAAATCAAGGCACCCCTAAAGAAGTTCAAGAAGCAGAAGTACATGTGGGATGAGGGAGGGGGGACTTTAAGAGGAATTAAAGTCCTGCTATGGGGAAGAGTCCAATAAATATGATTTCCTATAAAATAGCTAACTTTGAACAATTAATACATTCTAGGTCCTGTTCTAAGCACTTTACAAATATTTAAAATTTCAGCTAATTCTCACAACTTTGTGAAATGGTCATTATTATCCAAGTGAGGAAACTGAGGCACAGAGGGTTTACAGAAAATGCCCAAGGTCACATAGCAAGTAAATGAGAGAACAGGAATTTAAACCCAGGAGGGGAAGCTGAAGCCATGACATCTCCATCAAATAAGGTAAAATGATAATAATGGTTGTTTTTGTTACCATGACCCAGTTTTTGCCACCCAGATTAGTGCAATCTAACAAAACACAGGTTGCTTATGTCACATATACGCTGCAGTGTAAGTACTGGCTTACCTGGCTGTCCCCTAACCTTAGGAAGCTCCTCTCTTAAGTTTGTATCCACAGTTCCTAAAACTGTGGCTGACATGTATCGGGAGCTCAATAAAAATCTGTGTGTATTTTTAAAGAAAAAAATATACCTGGAAGAGGTGAGATTATAGAAGATCTTCATTTTCGGGCAAGAATGAGGTTTTATTTTATGGACACTGGGATGCCCTGGCTGGTTTTTGAGCCTGAGTGTGACGGTGGTGTATGAATGAGGAGGAGAACGGAAAGGCTGGAGGTGGAGCTATTTGGAAGACATTTGCCAGGCAAGTGTCCAAAGACAGGAGGGCCACAGAAAGGGAAGAGATGGTCCAGGTGGGCATGAGAACATGAGAGATTAATCACGACACCGGAAGCAATACGAGTCCGTCAGGAGGATTGTGGCTGCCTCTCAAAGTCACATCTTTAAAATATTACAGGAGCCAAGAGTGACCACACCTTTAAGAAAAGCAGCGTCATCAATGTTCTTGATGAACCAAGGGGGAAAACACAGAAGATAAAGATTTTGAGTAGAAAAGTTACCTAGAAGGGTGGGACTCTGTACTAGTCAAGGAATTGTCAGGGATCAGAATTCATTCTCAAAGTTTCCAACAAAAAAGACTTTGACAAAAGAATGACTTATACCTCCTAACAAGCCATTACTACCCCTAAGATTGAAGGAATAAAGGCTGAAAATCTAACAGGAACTCAGTGAGAACTAGATAAGCTGTGGTCCCACAAGGTCACAGAAACTAACAGAGGCACAGTGCCACAGCTGGGAAAATGCCCCAACCTTGCTTTCCTCGCATGCCCATCTCCTGATGGTTCCTTTCCTCGTCAACAAACATCTAGTCATCACCAACCACAGCCCTCAGGGGTGAGCCCCCCAGAACATAGAGCTAGACAGAGAAGGACAAACAGAACTGGAGGCGCAAACTGAGAGCGTGAACATTTTTCGAGAATGAATTTAAAGAATTTATCTTACTGATATTTTCCTTTTTGTGTGCTCAGGAACAATAAGTGACAAACTAAAAAGTCTAAATATGTGTAAAAGAGATTTTGCAGAAAGTATAAAACAAAAATGCTAAGTAACAAAAACACTGTGTCAGTTTAATTGGCAGCTGTTTTCCTCTTTCCTAATAGTTCATACAATACTGCTGAGTCCTATAATCAGGGGCATCTTACCACTCCTTTTTTGAAGTGTATTGGGTAAATCAGGTTGCATTCCATTGCAAGAAACAGAACACAATGCAAGGGGACAATTAAAACAGTATTAATTATTTCTAGTAACTCAAAAATCCACATCCAGAGTGGATTTAAGGGTTGGGTAGATTGATGGCCCAATGATAAAATCAGATAAATGGCTTCTTTCTGTCTATTTCTACCGTGTTTTTCATTATATCAAATTCATCCTAGAGCAGGCTTCCTTCTTATGGCTGAAAGAAGGCAACAAACAAGTATATTTCTCAGTTTGCATGGAGAGAGAACAAGTTGTTTTTGGAAACTTTCATAGGAGATTTTTCTCAAAAGCATCTGGAACACTTCCCCTTTCATCTCATTGGACTGACTATCTGCTCCATAGCTATGGCCAACCAATAGAATTACACTGATTAGCATAGGCTTGAGCCGCATGACCTCCACCCAGACAGCTGCACTAGAATTGGGGGTAACAACATTCTCTCCACACCACCACCACCCAATAAAACCAGGGCAATTACAAAGAGGGGGGCGAATGAGTCTTTGGGAGGTAGGTGCTACCTCGACAATTCTTTTTAACTAAAATCTTTTCATTACTTTTAATTGTGTTATAAAACTTGCAATACATGTACCGTGGGCAAGATTTTTAACAGCAAACAATTGAATTCACTCTGGCTAGTGCAAATAGAAAGGGACTTCATTAAAGGTGTTAAGGAATTCCTAGAAGCTTCAGCAGAGTCAGAGCACTGGACCACACAGCTGTTCAACCACACCAAATTTGTTACGATTGAAATACCTTGTAAATACCACCTGGCAATATGGCATTTAAAATGGAAACTAGATCTGCCAGCACCAGCACCAAAAAACTGAACACAATTGCTGCCATGCTTGCCGGAGATTGGTCTCCTCCCAATGCCTTCACCTATCTGCCTCCAAATCCCACGTGTTTGTGTCCAATCAGCAGAGCCTAAGCACAGTGCCTGAACTTTAGCTTCCTGGGAGCATGATGATAGGCTGTCTGGCATCCACCAGACAAGGCAAGATTCAGTGTGGGATGTGTTTAAGATTAGAAGGGCATCCGGAAGCTCAGGAGCAGCCCCAAATGATATTCAAGACACGATATCATTCTCTGCTCCTGAGGGTCCAGGAAAATGTACTTCAGAGCAAATGAATCATGGTCCAGAGAAAGAAGGATTTGTCTGCCAAAGGACCTGCAGAATGCCTCATCCCACAGTTAATAGGATGGCATTACAAACAGGGTACTTCGGGAGGAAAAGCCTGCCTGGTTATCTCAATCTACACCTCTATCCAGCTCAAAATCCACTTCATTCTAGACCAACACCCATCTCTGCTCTAACATAAATATTCTGTTGTTTTGACAATTGCTCTGTGTATGCTCTCTCTGTCACTTAGTTTCCTAACTCCTTCTGACAAAACCTTCATTGTTCATAATACTCTGCAGACATAAAAACCTGTTAAGAACAGCAAGACATAGTTAAGGTTTATTTCTCTTCTTTGATGTGGCATGTTCACTCTAGAGTTCTAGAGGGTAAACTGCTGGACAAGCCAATTGACATTGCCTTCATTGGCATTTTTATAAGAATGACTTAATTGCTCGTAAAGAAAAATGAAGTTTGCACATATCGGACGCCAACTATGCCTACCTCTACAAACAGCATCTCATTTAGTCTTCCCAGAAAGACAAAGGTAGGTATTATTATCCTCACTTACCAGAAAGGAAACTGAGGCTCAGAGCCGTTGTCTATCTTGTCCTTGGTCATATAATCTGCCTCCTAGAATCATCTACCTTCAAAATCTTGTAACCTAGAAACAAAGAGCTGACCTGCTTCTGAGATGAGAATAGGATTCTTATATTTCCCAGGACTTTTCGATCATGAACCTCCAACAATTGTTTTCTCCTGGACTGAGACACCATGTCTAGTTTTAGCATGCATCTCAGATAACAGTTTCACCAACCCATCTGGCCTTGCTTTCTTCCAGCCTTCGTTAACTCTAATTTCATTATCACCTGTTCTGGCGTGACCCTGTTCCCTGTGCACTTCTCTCCTTTCTCCTGGGAAATGAATTTCTGTCTCTGCATCAGCTCTTTATCCGACTGCGTGAGCCCCGAGGCGGGGCGCTCATTTGTATGTAAGCACTGTCCATCTCTCCTGTCATCCCCAGCTACCTCCTAGGGCTCCGACTCTCCAGTCATGTCTGGCTTCAGATGAGACCAGAGGGAATTTCTTCACCAGCATGCATGCTTGTGTGTGTGCACGCATGTACACATGTGCACACACATAGTATTGCTCAGAAAATTTTGATTTTGTTCCTGGATTATATTTCTACATTTCATTTAAGTCTCCTTTCACCCTTTTAATTTTATTTTGTGAATTCTCACACCTCTATAGAAAACAGCTCACATATGCTTCGAGAGAAATCATAAATAATTTTCTAGTTTGGTAGCAAATTAGGTGTGGTTTATTTGATTTTCTCAAAACAGTAAGTAAATGGGAGACTGTTACAACAATACCAACGGGGAATCTATCATAAAGCTCAGAAAAAATGATATAAAGGACAAGAAAAAAAGAGCCACTCCTCCTTTCTCCCTCTTTCTTCCCCATTTAACACCCTAAGCACTCTCTCCCCACCAGCCCTCTGTAGCAGGATTGTCTGCCGATAAGAGATCAGATAAAAGAGCAGGGCAATAATGCTTTATTTCTGTTTTGTTGTCAATGAGCCTGTGCTAAATCTTTGTATTCCTGGCTCCTCTCTTCACAGATACACACCTCAGGCAATGGGATGGGTGTGTGTAGAATCAGGAAATATATACATGTGCACTTACGAATCAAACGCACACATCTATTCTTGTAACTTGCATTCTTTTATAAAATGAAGGCAGTACTTTCTGTGATGTAATAACATCTTTGCAAACTTGAATTTTTAACTCCTACCAAACTTAACATGATGTAATGTATTAACTGAGGTTACGTAGAGTCTCCATTATAAATTGCTTTTTGTATATTTTCACAAAATGTAAATGCTATCATTGGAACCGTGGACTATTTCTCTTGAGTATTGACGGGCAACAGAGGCATTGTAAAGACAAACAAGAAACAAAGAGAAATATTCCTGACTTCAAAAAATAAACAGATTGTGCTGTTCTGATCGAGATAGAAAAGTAAGTACAATGTGTCAAAAGAGAAGTTGCAGCTAATTTCATAAAACAAAGTTGAATGTTTCCAAGAAAAGTTATGTGTGTTTGAATTGTTCCTTCTGATTCATCCTAAGAAACAATTTTCCCCCAAGGCCTAGAATGGACATTTTGAAGGATGTATGCCTGTTATCAATACTGAATTCAGCCTCAGTGCATTATTTTTAAAGCGATCACAGTTGTAGCTGCATGCCAGTATGTGTATAGCCTTCAGATAAGCAATTGACCGTGAAATAATAGCACATGGATTTTAATATATACCCTCTGGTTATGGGTGTGCATACTAAACATACAGTATTTTTAAATAGATGCATATACATATAAACACACAAACCTCGCAAGTTAGAGCTCTCTATATCTAAATGGACTGGCAGCTGCTTGAAATTTCCCCTCTACTCTCCCCTAAGGTCTCAGGTGTGGGATTCATGAGCCAATGTCTCAGCTAGAACAGGTGTCTATCGCTGGGTAAATAGCAATTAGGCCCAAATTTCAGACTTTTTTTTTCAAATCCCTTTCGGAGGAAAAGCCCAGGAATAAATAGTTGCTGTAACGGCCAGGGGTATTGTGTAGCATTATAGCCTCCAGCTGGTCTATTACATACTATAGACAGGCAAAGAATACGGGCACCTGACAGATGTGTTCTGTTAGCTTCATTAGGAAAGAAACAAAGAAACTCCTCAATTAATAGCAGCGGAGCCAAATGGGGGTGGGGGGGAGCTTGAGGGGAGAGGAATCATAGCCTGTTATTTAAACAGAGTCAGGGAGCCTTTCACTAGTGGTTTAATATGATTCATTAATAAAAACAGCTTTTTGAATGCCCAGTTTAAGTCAAAAGAAATCACTAGCATTTTTTTCCCCCAGCAAAGGAAGGGCAAAATGACAAATTGCTGCTGTTAAATTCATTTCATGTGGGGATGGCCTTTCTCAAAGATCCCTTAAACGGCAAGGCTGGATGTTTGTCACATTAAGTGGCAGAGCAGTTCTCAAAAATCGACTGTGGCACATCAGGGTCTCAGATGAATGGCCAGCAGCGGCCATCCAATAATTTTATATATCCAGACCAGGAAGCATTTAGTGCTGTTTAAATGAACGGAGATTTTTAAAGTAATGAAATGCAGCTCTTACCCTGATGAAAGGAAAATCTGTCCGCGGAGTCACTTTAAATTTTTTTTTTCTTGGAATGGTTTGAAATACTAGGGAAGCCCTATTGGTGACTGTGGGTTTTATTTTTTATAAACAGCAAAAGTCAGATTATTTCTTCTTTTGTATTTCCTTGCATATGGTACAATATACATACAACTGTGAAAGGGGGAGTTACATATTCTATTAGCAGTATATGAGTTCTGAATGAAAATGGTTCTTTTCCCAAACAAGTCAGGATCTGCAGTAACAACTCAGTTTTTATAATAATAATTCTCCAGTTATGATTTTGGCGTAATATTTTTAAAAAGAATACTGCTTGCTACCAGGAGGCTAGTCTGACCCAATTTCTAGACTTAAGGCATAAATTCCATACACACACTCAAACACATTCCCAACCCATCCCCAACACTCAATTTACGTAGTACAGAATGAAAAGGACTCAGAGGCAAGAACCTAGAGAATTCAGGGGAAATTCTGGTCAATTATCCAGGTACTTTGGGCATAACCAAGGTTAAATTACTGTGAGTATATTAACCTGGATAGTTTTTTATAAGCTAGGAATGCATGGATAGCAGGATTACAACTACCAAGCACAATTGAATGGAGACCAGCCATAGGAGTCCCGGAGTAACCTAGGCCAGCAAGGATGTGCTCCAAAATCAGAATTGAACACTCATCTGTCTAATTGGGGTGTTGTCCCGCCAAAGAAATAGAAATCAAAACATAAATGGTCATGGCCAAATATGATGGGCCAGGGTCTTTGTGATGGAAATGTAATTGTAAATCTTTATGGCCAACTCAGGCTGTGATGTCTTGATGCTCTTCAATTTTTAAAATATACTCTTGGCTTCTATTTGTATTTTCCCCCACAAATAAAAGCCGCAGAACAAGAAGGGCTAATATCTACTCCCAAATGAACAGGAATGAAAAGGAAAAACAGCAAGCTTTCCTGGAAGCAAAGGCATTTTTCACTCCAAAGTCTCTTTCCACACAGCTAATATTTCACACTTGACATCAAGGAATTGAAAACATGAAGGGAAAAGGTCAGAATGTGAAACTGTTATGTTCAGACTTTAAGTCATTATGGATCATTATCTTCAGAAATTAGTAATAGTTCCACAAGTAAGTTATCATTCCTTATAACTTACAGTCCCATTACGGAGACCTCATGAAAGAAACCTTTATTATCATTGGGCAGCAGATCTTCATAGAATGCAATCTTTAAACCTAAAATAATTTTGACAGGGTACAGAAAATGTATAAAACTTCCACCGAAAGAAGAGGTCAATACTCAAAATCATGAAAACAACCACTTGGTACAAACAACTGATAAAATATTCTTAGCCTGCACATTTCACCTCTGCAATGTATTTCAGCTCACTCAGAAAAACAGGAATTGGATTTTCATTATTTTTCTTTATTCAACTCAATGTCAAATACCAGCTTCCTTCTTTGGGATTTTTTAACAACTCACAAGCACTGTTGCACATTTGGCTCCAATGGAGCCTCAGCACCTCGAGGTGTTGCCCTTGATTCCTTTTGTCCCCTTATTCCTCACTCCATAGTCATCACATTCTGATATTTTTGCCTCCTAAATGAGTCTCAGATCCACCCTCTGCTCTCCGTTTATTCCACCATCATTCGATCCCTCATCATTTCTCACTAGAACTACTGCTAAGTTCTCTGAATTGGTCTTCACCAATCAAATCCTTCAGACCAGTCTTCACTTATGTGCCAGAAGGAGCTTTTCTCAAATAATAATCAGACACTCCTTCAATCCTAAAGTATTCTGTGTGGGGTGGGTGGATCACCTGAGCTCAGGAGTTCAAGACCAGCCTGAGGTAGAGCAAGACCCCGTCTCTAAAAATAGCTACCTGGGAGGCTGAGGCAAGAGAATCACTTGAGCCCAAACGTTTGATGTTGCTGTGAGCTATGATACCACAGCACTCTACCAAGTGGGACAAAGTGAGACTCTGTCTCAATTAAAAAAAGAAAAAAGTATTCTATGATTCCCATCAATTAGAAAATGAGCTCCAAGTCTTCAGCAGGGTAGGCAATGACTAGATGGACCTTTTCCTGCCATCGCTCTTCATTAGTTCCAATAGCTTGTCTATAGATTCTGCAGGCTGTCCCGTGTACATGATTGACTATTAGGTTAGCTGTAGGGTTTTTTGTTGATGTTATTGTCTGTATATGCCCTTCATAAGGTTAAAGAATGTCCCTTCTACTTCACCTGAGAGAGACTTTTGACCATGAGTGGGTACCTCACAGATAGTACCTTGAAGACTTGATCCTAATCACAAATGACTTCCCATTTACATGTATTAGGTGACACCTCTTCTGAGTGCACCTCATGTGTGATGTTCTTGGTCCCTTTTTACACTGATTTAATACTTTCATTTTATTGTCTCTACCATCCTTATGGCATGTTCCCAGCATGGTCTCCCTCAGGTTGTTAGCTGCTTGCAACCAGGTATGGCGTCTATGTAATTCTCCTTGCTCAGTACATTCGCATGTAGAATTCATGGCCTAGTAATGTATTTTATTAGAAGTAGAGAGTTAAAAAGATAGAATTTCTGGTTTGACTTCTACCTTTCTCTAGACTTAACATTTGAAAAGAAAATTCGAAAGTAGAGAAGACACTGAGACAGAAAAATGTCTCACTAATCGAAATTTGTGCATGTAGCCAACTATGTTTGTTAGAGGGTTACAAAATTTGCTACCAAGAGTGTTGAGATAGCTTAATTGGGACCATAAGCTGAGAAAGACCTTTCATAAGGTTTTCCTGTTGGTGTGAAAAGGAATCACTTTCTTACAGATTTCTTTCTACTGAGAAATCATCTACCTCTTTTGCTGTTGATAGATTTCTGTGGCCAGATTCAGTTAGATCTGTCTCAGGCATTCTCAGACAAACGCAAACAGGAAAAGTGTTTTAGAGAAGCTAAGAACCGGATAGGTTTTGCCACTTGCTATCCTGTCTCTTGTTGTCTCCAATAGCTCCTGGTATAGCTGTTCGTCCCATCTGTCAAGAAACCTGCTGATTATAACATTCCATTTTTTTTTCTTGTCAACAATTCTTTCTATTCTCTCCAAACCTTGAAACCACACAATGAAATTTCACTGGAAATTGGATTTTTAAAAAAAAAGGAAAAGGAAAAAAACTCATCTCCTATTCTACTCTTCAGTCCCCAGAGGAAATACAGTGATTTTTTTTTTTCCTTTTGATACAATGTAGAAATTCTTTGGGTGGCAAAACTCTTTAAAGGAAAAATTAATAATAATTCCAAGACCTTCCCTTAACTGGTAACCATAAGAGGGGGGGAAAAACTTGAGAAAAGAATAAATACAACGTTAAAAAATTTAAACAACTTCCATATGTATGGAAACAGTAAAATATAAGGCAGAAAAATATTCCCAGCAAATTTGACCAAGTGTTTCTTTTCTACAGAAAGAGTACATTTAAATAGATGAGAAAATATGAGGTTCTCAGGAGCCAAATGGGCACAGGGTATGAAAAAACAATTCTAAACATTCAACCACAACAATAAACAAATGTAAATTAAACAAATACCATTTTCCACCTTTACAAAACTTTTTGAATAGTAATAACCAATGTTCATAAGGCTAGGCTGAAGCTAAGACTCTCACCTTACTGGTTAGTGATACATAAATGAACCTTATTCTGTAAGAAAGCAGTTTGGCAGTATCTCAAAAGCCCTATAAATGTTCGTAGCAATTTACCCTAAAAGTCTTTTATGGAGAAAATACTTGGAAATTAAGGAAAATTTTTTAAAATATGCAAATCTTTTTGCCTCAATGTAAATTTCAATAGCAAAACATAGAAAATATGCTATGTGTTTATGACACACATCTGTAAATGGAGTCTACAACCAACAAAAGTGACATGTGCCAAGAGGTTTTGTTAATATAAGGACATGTTAATGGATCATATTTAGAGAAAGAAAAATTGAATACAGATTCTAATTGCTTTGCTCTTATTTGAAGAATTGATAGGCTTTAGAAAAGATGCTTTTTGAGAGACTTTCCTGCTTTAATTATGTGTATATGTAATATATACATTATATATGTAACACAAATATATATAATTATATATATTAGAAATAATACCTTTAAAGGACTGCAGTAAATGGAGTGCATTGTTAACAAATATTAAGGGTGGCGAGATTATGGATAATATTTTTCCTTTGTATGTTTTACATTTTAATTTTTTATAAGAACATAGGTTACTTTTGTAATTGGAAAAAAATTAGAGGCTTAAAAACTAGAGTTTTTTCTTTTTCTATCCTTTTTTTTGTAGTTCTTCTATGAGGATTTCTGTAGATTTCTTCTGAAATCTAACTGAATATTTAATCCTAAGAAAGAAAGTTATTTGTATCTAATATATGTCAAACACTATGTTAAGCAATTGAACATATCTCATTTAATTTTGATAACTCGGAAAAATAGATACTGATTAATTTTTATGTATGAAGAACCAAAAGTTTAAGCATTTTACCCAAGGTCTTATGGCGAATAAGAACACCATATTATTTCGACATTATATCAGTGGTAGACATGCCTAAGATGCCCTCCCTTCTAGGCCAACCATTTATGAAGAAGAAAAATAAATTGTGACTTTAATTATTTAAGGAAACGTACTTCTAATCTGAGCTTTTGCATTGTCTCACTTTGTTTGTTTGTTTGTTTAGAGGCTTAAAGAGCAAGAAAGGAATTCAGGAAGTGTCTTTTCTCAAATCAACCAACATTATTTTAGCTTTTCAAAGGACAGCAGAAGAATTAGCAGTCTATTGGAACAGTTACCAGTTACCAACCATATTTTCTGCTCCAGGCCTAGTCTGGTCCTATCACCTCTGGCTGCATGGCCAGTGTATTCTTCACTAATAATATAGTAAAGGCATTTTTGCCCATAGGCCTCTGCTGCAGTATTTTGTGATTGATCTAAAAACAATGGGCAAACGACTATCTTCAAGGCTGGGTTAAATGACTCTGTTTCTAATTCTTCTTAAACTTCTCTCGCATCAGTTTGGCAAAAGCATCTCATGAATGCAAGCTTTCCTGGGAAGTCTGAGATAGCTTTGTTCTCATTTTCTTATTTTTATTACTCCCTCATTTGTTTTACACCTAACTAACCAGAAGCCAGTTCTCTCTCTTAGGGCAAAGCTCCACAGGTGAATAAAATCAACGTCTGCCGCTTGTAGGATGTTTGGGACTTGTTTCAAGGCAAGCCCTGGGCTCGAGGCAGAAGCCAGAAAGAAACTCAACAGTGCCCAAAAGGAGACTTCCATCCTCTCTTTTTTTCTCCCCACTCTCTTAAAACTAGAGAAACACAGCTCATTCCTCTCCTCTCAGAAATCTTCCCATGACAACTGGGATAAAAAAAAAAATTACAGTCAAACTTCTATACTCTTGTTATGTGTATGGCTAACTTCTTGCAAAGAGATTAATGCAACCTGAAAATTATATTTTAATCTCTATGTATGTGTGTATTTTTAATATTTTTCTCTTTCATCTTTGCTTCACTGTCTACTACAAATTATTCTGTTTCTGTTCCTCTAGTGCATTAAGCTAGCGTGTTGCTATGTCTCAGTTCTCCATGTGGGTTCCAGCATCAAAGCCTTGGGCCAATTTTATTTCATTTGTATTTGCTGTCAGAACAATGTCTTTATTCTAAAATGCCCTTCTCAAATCACCTCTCAGGTGGTTTGATAGAAGCAGAATGCAGCAGAAAAATATCTTTTTTTTGAAAAATCCATGTTATTTCTTTTATGTTTTACCCCATGAATACTGAGTGCCCAGCACACTTAGTTAAACAACATCCTGAGTTCCATTTTTAAAATGAAAAGTACCTTTTATTTTAAATTTCCTTGAGACAATTGATCTGCTCTCCTTCTATGGAGAGGTTTTTTGTCAAAGAAGAGGTGGTGGTTTATTCAAATTACCACACAGTAATAAACATTTTTACAATATCATTTGTTTTAGACTGCTAGATGACACCTAGATTGATTTGATTTTGTACAAAATTCTCACAAAATCAAGTCCGAAAGGCTTTTAGGGAACTGACAAGGCTGTAGAATTCTATCACATCAAACTAGCATAAGAAGGAAAATGAGGGCAAGGGTGGACTCAGAATCGTACCATCTTGCCTAAGCACGTCTCGTGCAAACTTGGAGCATTCACAAGGAAACACCTTTCCTTCCCTTGGTGCACCGTAGGAAGCAGAAGGGAGGGGGCAGAGGAGACTGAAGGAGAAACCGCAGTGAGCAGGCAGGCAGTGGGCAGGGGATCAATGCAGTTTGTCACATTAAAGATTGTAAAGAATCCATCTCAGAATGACGTTGATGACAGGGTATTCGGTTCAGTCCAGACTGAGGCAAACAGCAGTGAGAAGCCCAGAAGTCAACAGGGGGTTCATCCCTGCGGGACGTGGGGGAAAGGGAGACAAGCACAGCACCTGATTCTACAAGCCTGCGTGTGTGAGGGAGCTGGGGCTCTGCCCACCCCAGCCACCTTGGTCTGACCACAGTGCCGGCCACCCTGGAACATGTTGAGCCTTCGGATGGCAGTCACCTGAGAGCACACTGGTGTGCGCGTTCATAGTCCATGTCTCTGCTGGACCAAGGAGAGGACAACGTGCACAGGCTCACTGTCACGAGTTCGCCGTCACAGGCTCTCAATCACAAGTTCACTGTTACAAGTTCGCCATCACGGGCTCACGGTCACAAGTTCGCCATCACAGGCTCACCACCACAGGCTCACCATCATGTGCTCACCGTCACAAGTTCATCATCACAGGCTCACCATCATGCGCTCACCGTCACAAGTTCATCATCACAGGCTCACCATCACAGGCTCACCATCATGTGCTCACCGTCACAAGTTCACCGTCACAGGCTCTCCATCACAGGCTCACCATCATGCACTCACCATCACAAGTTGGCCGTCACAGGCTCACCATCACAGGCTCACCATCATGGGCTCACCATCACAAGTTGGCCATCACAGGCTCACCATCACAGGGTCACATGCTGTTCCTGAAGAGGTTGCTGGTGTGAGCTGGGCTCAGACTACCTCATGCCTGCCGTTACTTCTTGCTTCTTATTTAACTCAATCAGTATCACAATGCAGGTATGTCCTCAGGCCTTCCCAATTCATTCGTTTGTGTATTTATTTATTAATTTAGAGACAGTCTCACTCAGTCACCCTGGGGTAGAGTGTCCTGGTGTCTTAGCTCACAGCAACCTCAAACTCTTGGGCTCAAGCAAGCCTCTTGTCTCAGCCTCCCCACTAGCTGGTACTACAGGCACATGACACAATGCCCGGCTAGTTTTTCTATTTTTAGTAGAAATGGGGTCTTGCTTTGCTCAGGCTGGTCTGGAACTCCTAAGCTTAAGCAATCCTCCCTCCTCGGCCTCCCACAGTGCTAGAATTATAGGCCTGAGCCCCCACACTCGGCCTTCCCAATTCCTTTGAGCATCTCTGTCCACAAAATAACTACTAGCTGATAGTCCCTCTTTGCCCTTCATTGCACTTACCCTAATTACCAGATATATGCACATCTGTCTGCCTGTTTGTTTAGTTTCTGTCTTCTCCTCTAAAGAGTAAACCCTATGAGGCGCGTCTCACCTGCTGCTATATCCCCACTGCCAAACACAATGCCTGACACATACTATGGCCTTAGTAACTACATGTGGACTGAATGAATGAATGGTTGATGGAGGAGTCCATGAATTTTTCAAAACATGTTTTTAGGGAATAGAATGTAGAATTTCTATCTTACAGATCTGGTCGAGTTAGAAAAGAAAGATAATTTGTCACATTGCAACAATCCTGAAATTCTTATTTTAACATCCTTGAAATGGGATGAATCTTACAATTTATGGAGCTTTAAAATTATAATCAGCTTTTTTTTCTTTCTTAATAGCACATAATAATAGTGTTGTGTCTTACAAACACTGGTGTCTTAGAAGAATCCTAATCACAAATCATAGCCAGCATAAAGGCAAATAAGAATATCCGTATGGCTGTCATCATTCACAAGATTCCCAGGGTTCTTGTAGAGTGGGGATTTTCAAACTTTACATCTGAATCACTTTGTTAAAAATGCATATTTCTGGGATTAACTCCAGAGATTCTGATTCAGCAAGTCTGAAGCAAGACCCAGGAGTCTGCACTTTTAAACCCTCCCAGTGTTTGTGCTGCAGCTGATATTCTGCCCTCACTTTGATAAATATTCCATACAATAAAGTTCTTCAAATGCTTCTGCATCCCTAGTAAGTAACTGTAAAGTTCCCAACAATTCTTAGCAAATCATCATGAGGACAGTCTTCACTAACTAGTGAGACATAGGTCCCTCTGCAGAAAGTCACTCATGACTGCTCCTGTAAAAAGACACACTTAGTGACCGCCATGCCCCTCCACTGACTGTGACAATAGGAAAATGCAACTTTATTTCTGATCACAGGGAAATGCAACTGTAATTCTGGTCATACTGGCCTTTGGCCAAATTCACCTAAGAAAGTATAATAGTTGAAACATAGTAACATATGCAGGAGGTAACATTTGGGTGGATTTGCAGGAGGATTGGGGTGGATTTGGCAGTTCTCAGGTGAACTGGGGCTGAAAAGGAGGGTGTTCTAAACAAAACAAATAGCTTATGCAAGCAGATACAAATGAATGTCACCTCAAATCCCTTTCGGAAACAGAGAAGCTATCAATACCTGTAAGTGAAAATATTAATACCACTTTATTTTTGTAAAAGCCATTCATTTATTAAGGCAGGTATTCATCAACTATCTAATGCTTTTCTCACAATGATCCATAAAAATGAGAGTAATACTTGTGGTGGAGGTCTCTACAATGCCCTCCCATGGTTCTCACTTCCTAACATGCATGCCTTTGTGTCGTCTGTGCTCCTTGAAGGTGGGCTGACTTGCTTACTTGCTTCTAATGAATAGAAACCACAACATATCGGATGCCACTTTCAAGATTAGGTTACAAAGTGCCTTGCTCTCATCTTGCTCTTGCTCTGGGTTTCTCCTTCATTCATTTGCTCTGAGGGAATTGTCTGCAGCACTGTGAGTGGTCCTATAAAAGTCTAAGCAAGGAACTGACGGAGTCTCCAGCCAACAGCCAGCAAGGAACTGAATCCTGCCAATAATCATGTGGGCAAGCTAGGAACAAACCCTACCCCAGACCGTCACATCAAACCTTCAGATGAGACTGCAGCTCTGAGCCACAGTTTGACTACAGCCTTATCAGAGAACCAGAGCCAGATGCATCAGCCAAGTTGGGTTCAGAATCCTGATCCATAGGTTCTGTGAGACAATAAAGGCTTATTATTGTACACTGCTAAGCTTGGAAAAATTTGTTATTTAGCTGAAAATAAATAATGCAGGTCCAGAACAGTGGCTCATACCTGTGATCCCAACACTATGGGAGGCCAAGGTGGGAGGATTGCTTGAGGGAAGGAGTTTGAGACCAGGTGAGGCAGCATTGAAATATTGTACCTCTAACAAAAAAATAAAATAATTGGTGGCACACACCTATAGTTCCAGCTAATGGGAGGCTGAGGAGAGAAGGTCTCTTGAACCCAGGATTTCAAGGTTACAGTGAGCTATGATCATGCTAGTGGGCAACAGGGCAAGACCCTGTCTCTAAAAAGAAGAAGGAGAAGGAAGGAAGATAAAATAAATCAGTAGGTAAAGCAACATTCTTTTTTTTTTGGCACTTTATCTCATCAGATACTCATAAAATAGCCATGAGAGGTAGAGAGCATAGATGTTATCATTTTGCAGATGAGGAAGCTGAATCTAAGGGCTTTGTTGCTTGAAAAGGTAACTCAGAAATGGTACTAAGACTGAAACCTAGACTCTAAGCTCATTCCTTTGAACCACATTTGCAAGAGCATTAAATTAAGAATTTGCAATACTGAGCCCCAATCCTAACTCCACCAAATACTGTCTCTGCCACTGAATATTAGATTCCTTATGGATACAATGAAATGTTTGAGTTAGAGATTGGTATGGTCCATCTTAGCTCAACACTTCTCCGTTTTAAAGAAGGAAGACAAAATAACATAGCTAATATTATTTTGATGGTCAGAGGTATAATTAAGAAAAATGCCCTTCGGCCCCACTGCCTGCCTATCATTTCTGGGCCAATCACAATGCATTTGTCTTGTTTCCCTCATCACCCATTATGGGGGGAGAGGTTGAGATTTATTATCCCATCTTTGAGCTTCCTCTTGCAGAATAGTCCCCAGCAATGACCTTCACGGATCCAGCAATGCACAGTTCTAGGAGGTATGGATGCTAGTTGACATTTAGAAGGCTGATTTTTCATTAGCTGATTCTGTTCTCTAAAGTACTGGGTTATCCATGCTCAGAAAATCATGATCTCATTTCTTTGGCTTATCCCTTTTAGTTAGTACCTCATAATGTGGAGAGCCAGAAGTATCACCAAGAAAAAATAAACGCAAAATATATTGCTTGAATACTCATTGAGAGAACTTGCCATGACATGATGAGTTAACAGTAACTTATTGGGAATGTGACTACCTTCATTGTAAATGATTTTTTTTTAAATCTAAGCGGGAGAGGAGTGGGAGAGTAAATGTACTGTGCCATTATGAACCTGTCAGTCACACACGTATGAGACATCAGCTCCATCTAGAACAAAATTTCCTGCCACTCAGAAATCATGTTTAACATGAATCTGTTATTCTGATCTGTACTCACTAGATTTTTGATGGACAGATGAACTTATAAAATTTTTAATACAGCCATTTTCTAAAAAGCGAAGACTTAGAGTTAAACTTTCTCTTTGGTAAGAATTAACCATAATTATCTGGTGTCCATTTCCATTGTTCACTCTACTTTAACCCATCTTAAATATCTAACGAGACTCTGCAGAGCCACTCAAAGAACAGACAGTCTGCTCGAGATTGTAGCCAAGTAATTGCTGATGGCAATTAGGACCAAGAAACTACACTACAGCACCATCACAAATAAGTGCTAAATTTATCTACTCACAGATGCAAGCAACAATACATTTTAAATACTTGTTTTCCCTCAGGCAAGATAAAGATGGATAAATAAATAAAAATCAGCAATGCTGTGTTCAGGGCCCAGCATAAAAAATCTATTTTTCATGAAATGATATTCTAAATTAAAATAAACAGTGAAGATTTAAAACACATATGGGAAACCAAAATGAGCTGATGAGCAAACAAAAAAAGACAGGTAAAAGAAAAGGCATTTGCAAAATCACCGGAAATACAATTCACCTGAGCTAGGAACAGTACTATACCCTTCAATCATAACAAGCCCGGAAGTGCTCCAGAAGTGTTCAGAGAGACACTTTCTTCTGTGGACTCACTTCACATCTTGAACTGAGGGCAGCACCCATAGCTCAGTGGGTAGGGTGCTGGCCACATACACCAAGGCTGGCAGGTTCAAACCTGGCCGGAGCCAGCTAAAACAATGACAACTGCAACAACAACAAGAAAAATAGCTGGGCATTGTGGTGGGCACCTATAATCCCAGCTACTTGGGAGTCTGACGCAAGAGAATAGCTTAAGCCCAATAGTCTGAGGGTGCTGTGAGCTATGATGCCACGATATTCTACCCAGGGTGACAGATTGAGACTCTGTCTCAAAAAAAAAAAAAAAAGGATGGGGCATAGAATTAGAAGAGGGAATATATCTTCCCAACTGTCCAGGAAAGTTTTTCAAGGCAACTGCAATTATTTGAAAATTATTTTCAAATAAATATCTCCTTTATTTTCCAAAAGTATCTTTCCAAAAGTCGGTGGTCCACATTAGATTTTTCGTCACCAAAATATTATCTTACACCTGGATCTGAATTTCTGGGAGCGGTTGAATGGAAATCACAACAATCCGAACCTGAGATATGTGTGGTAACCTGAGATAGAGATTCAGCACCTCGGACAGTGGTTGATACTGCAGGGAGCACATACCAGCTCTTCTGGAGCGCTGCCGCTTTGGAGATTTGCTGTTCCCTCTGTAAAGCCAGCTGCACATTCTCTCAGATTTCCAATCAGTAAATGGGTTAGCTCACCACTGTGGCAGATAAGGTTTCCAAACAGATGTTGGACATCACCATCCAAAATAGCACCTTTTACTAGGGGTGCTCTTTCTTTCCCTCTCTCTAGGTCTTTTTCCACCCTTTAAAATTCTCACTTATTTATTTTTCTCATCCTTTTTTTTTTTTTTAAATGTCTTTACTGCCTAGATTTCCATTCACATTGTGTAGTCCTGATATGGACCCTCATAATTAAAATGCCATTGCACTTGAACAATCAAGATATCGTAGAAGAAGGAAAAGTAAGACTATAGAAACAGACAAATGTTAGTGATTGCCAGAAGCTGGGGATGAGGCATTGAGGATGAAGGGTGGGTGACTACAAAAGGGCCCAGGAGGGTGAGAGAACTGACCTAGGCCTTTGTTGTAGCAGTGGTGGCCTTCAAAAATTCATAGGACTGTATATTATGAAGGGTATATTAGACCTCAATAAACCTGATATTATAAATTTTAAAAGAAGTCATAGAAAAGAGAAATCTATATGTGACAACTAGCTATGCAGAGTGGATCATGATTAGTCCTTGCTTATAGAATACATTGTTTTGAAACAGCAGCTGAAAGGCTGGGCATGGTGGCTCACACCTGTAATCCTTATACTCTGGGAGGCCAAGGCAGATGGATTGCCTGAGCTCACAAGTTTGAGACCAGCCTGAGCCAGAGTGAGAACCTATCTCTAAATGCATTGTGACAGGTGCTGTAGTTCCAGCTACTAGGGAGGGTGAAGCAAGAGAATCTTTTGAACCCAAGAGTTCAAGGTTGCTGTGAGCTGTGATGCCACGGCACTCTACCCAGGGCGACAAAAGTCGACTTATATTTTTGATACTCTGTCTCAAAAATATAAAAAAATAAAAAATAAAGCATTAGCTAAATTAATTGTGTTTGTTCTGAAAGCTTTATTTAAAGAGGAAAATTCACAAATTAGAGATAGTTCAGATGTTGATGACAAGGACTAAGAGGCTAGACCTTTCATTGTGGTTCCAGCAAGCAGAACTTATGCCAATGAGTAGAAATGAGAAATTTGGGCTGCACCTGTGGCTCAGTGGGTAGGGCGCTGGCCCCATATACCGAGGGTGGCGGGTTCAAACCCAGCCCTTGGCCAAATTGTAACAAAAAAATAGCTGGGTGTTGCAGTGGGCACCTGTAGTCCCAGCTACTTGTGAGGCTGAGGCAAGAGAATCGCCTAAGCCCAGGAGCTGGAGGTTGCTGTGACCTGTGTGATGCCACGGCACTCTACCAAGAGTGACAAAAGTGAAACTCTGTCTCTACAAAAAAAAAAAAGAGAGAGAGAGAAGTTGAAATTGAATTATCCAAGAAGAGACTGTGTTGCCTTTTATTTCTGGGGAAGGTTCTTGAACAGCAGCTGAATAACATTCTATGTATTGGAGATTATACTAAAGAGATGTGGGGTCAGAAGAAGTTATACTAGATGTCAACTTACATCCTTTACAATGTAAAATTATATTATACAATTCTAAAATTATATTAAATTGACCAGAAATCACATTCATTTCTCATGCTTCATTCTTAGTATGTTCTTATATAATGTATGACTTTTTTTTAATTGAATTATAGCTGCATACATCAATGTAATCATGGGGTACAATGTGTTGGTTTTACATAAAATTTGAAATATTTTCATCAAACTGGTTAACATAGCTTTCAACAATAACTAGGAAAATGTATGACTTTTAGAAAACAATTTAAAGTATAGTTTCTGTAAGCAATCATGACTATTTTCTCTTTAGAAGACAAAAATATATTGATTATTTCAACTAAATTCCTTACTACACTAATAATTATTATAGGAAGGATAATATTTGCTTTAACTTTATTCCTTAAAAGCACAGAACAGTAGTTTTGTGTAGAATGATGATCAAAAACTTGTTTATTTTTTCCACAGTGTCTGCATAAGTAGTACCCAGTATTTACCCTACATTGTTCACAAGAGTAGCCTTCCTTTCCTAAAGCCAAGAAAATCCCATTAGCCATGGAGATTACCGTGATATGGAGTCTTAAAGGTGATATTGCAACAACCCCCAGATTTTTCTTTTTTCATTTTTCCTTCTGTGTAAAATGAAGTCATTAATCTCCTCCTATTCTCTAGAGCCAAAAAGTCAAAAATTTTGGAGTTTTAACGTATCTCAAAGGATCTGGAGTTCTTTGATATAATCTTCCGACTGGAATAAAATTGTCAGTGGTAGGGATGTTAAACTTCCCCTTTCTGGGATTATTATCAAAAATAAGATAGACTGTTCCCTAAATTAGCTACTCATTTTAAGTAAATCAGTGGCAATTGCTTTAATATTAAAAGTACTTGAAGGGCAACCAACACATACAAGTCTCAAGATAGTTGTAAGTTGAGATTTGCAGTTTACTACATTCTAGGAAAAAGTCACTAAGAATCTTTAAAAGGCTTCTGTGAAGAAATCACATTATTACATTCAAGCTTTGTTCTTTTCATGTGAGCTAAGCTTATTAATATTGGTTAACTTTTTATTTTGCTGGTCTGTATATCAATATTATATGTATAACAAAATATGGATTTCTTCCCTAATTATTACATATCACAGGTGCCATGTTCAGTATGAAGTATGGTCCCAGTTTTTGAAAAATCACATTTTCATTCTGCCTTTAAGTATCTGAAAGCCTCCTTAAGGGGCTTTCTGGCAGGAGCTAGGAAAGACGCAATTTTTGTTAAAAATCCCAGTCACTTGGAGGGAAGGTAATTGGTGGGATCACACCTACGGTGCATCTTAGAAGGGTACAGGTGAAACTTACTA
>CAUYRH010020088.1:0-21467 GCA_963574655.1 Perodicticus potto | reverse complement strand
TCAATGTCTTTATATAGTGATTAAGAAAATGCTATGAGGGCTATCTCTCACAGTACGATCAAAATGTTTCTTATTGTATATGAAGCACATTCTGCCCTATGATTGCACCAATGTACACAATTATGATTTAATAAAATTATTTATAAAAAAGAAAATTATGGACCAATATCATTAATGAATATTAGATCTTAGCAAGCAGAATTCAACAGTACATCAAAAACATTATGCACCATGATCAAGCTGGTTTTATTCCAGGGTTACAGGGTTTTTTCAACATATGAAAATCTATAAATATAATAAATCACATCAATAAAATAAAAAACAAAGACCATATGATCCTATCAATTGATGCAGAAAAAGCCTTTGATAATATCCGGCATCCTTTCATGATCAGAACACTTAAAAAAATAGGCATAGAAGGGACATTTCTTAAACTGATAGAGGCCATTTGCAGCAAACCCATAATCAATATCTTATTGAATGGTGTAAAATTGAAAACATTTCCACTCAGATCACGAATGAGGCAAGAATGCCCACTATCTCCACTGCTATTCAACATAGTAGTGAAAGTCTTAGCCATCACTAAGAGAAGGAGATCAAGGGTATCCAAATAGGGGCAGAGGAGATCAAACTCTCACTCTTCACTGATGATCAGATTCTAAACCTGGAAAATCACTGGGACTCAACTTCAAAACTCTTAGAAGTGATCAAGGAATACAGCAGTGTCTCAGGATACAAAATCAGTACTTACAAATCAATAGATTTTATATATGCCAACCATAGTCAAGCTAAAAATATAGTCAAGGACTTTATTCCTTTTACAGGAGTGTCAAAAAAGATGAAATAGCTAGGAATTTACCTAACAAAGGATGTGAAAGATCTCTATAAAAAGAACTATAAAACTCTAAGCAAAGAAATAGATGAAGGTGTCAACAAATGGAAAAACATACCATGATCACGGCTGGGAAGAATCAACATTGTTAAAATGTCCATACTACTCAAAGCAATCTAGAGATTTAATGCACTTCCTATTAAAGCACCATTGTCATACTTTAAAGAACTTGAAAAAATAGTGCTTTGTTTTATATGGAATCAGAAAAGGCCTCAAATAGCAAATACTTTACTCAGAAATAAGAACGAATCAGGAGGTATCACATTACCAGACCTCAGGCTATACTATAAATCTATATTGATCAAAACAGCATGGTACTGGAACAAAAACAGAGTGGTAGATTTATGGAACGGAAGAGAGAACCAATAGATGAACCCAGCTACTTATTATCATTTGATCTTTGACAAGCCTATCAAAACTATTCAGTGGGGCTCGGAGCCTGTGGCTCAACAGACTAAGGCGCCAGCCACATACACCTGAGCTGGTGGGTTCGAATCCAGCCCAGGCCTGCCAAACAACAATGATGGCTGCAACCAAAAAATGGCCGGGCATTGTGGCGGGCACCTGCAGTCCCAGCTACTTGGGAGGTGGAGGTGAGAGACTTGCTTGAGCCTAGGAATTGGAGGTTGCTGTGATCTGTGAATGCCACAGCACTCTATCCAGGGTGACAGCTTGAGGCTCTGTCTCAAAAAACAACAACAAAAAAACTATTCAGTGGGAGAAAGACTCCCTATTTAACAAATGGTGCTGGGTAAACTGGCTGGCAACCTGTAGAAGACTGAAACTGGACCCACATCTTTCACCATTAACAAATATTGATTCTTACTGGATAAAAGATTTAAACTTAAGACATGAAACTATAAAAATACTAGAAGAGAATGCAGAGAAAACACTTAGAGATATTGGCTTGGGAGAATATTTTATGAGGAGGACCCACTGGGCAATTGAAGCAACACCAAACATACATTACTGGAATCTGATCAAACCAAAAGCTTTAACACAGCCAAGAGAACAGTAAGTAAAGCAAACAGACAACCTTCAGACTGGGAGAAAATTTTTGCTGGTTATGTTTCCAACAAAGTTCTGATAACTAGAATCTACAGACTACTCAAAACTATTTGATAAGAAAAGAACAAATAACCCCATTTCTATGTGGGCAAGAGACTTGAACAGAAACCTCTCTGAAGAAGACAGACACATGGCCTACAAACACATGAGAAAATGCTCATCATCCTTAATCATCAGAGAAATACAAATCAAAACACTTTGAGCTATCATCTCACTCCAGTAAGATTAGCCAGATCACAAAAACCCAAAACTATAGATGTTGGCATGGATGTGGAGAGAAGGGAACACTTCTACACTGCTATTGGGAATGCAAGCTAATACCATCTTTTAGGAAAGAACTTTGGAGAACACTCAAGTAACTAAAACTAGACCTACTGTTCGATCCTATAACTTCTCTACTAGGTATATACCCTGATGATCAAAAATTATTTTACAATTACCATATGCTTCTGTCTAGAAAGAAAAGGGCTAGATAACATGAAGAACTGCCCTTCCACATTAAAAATTATTTTGTTTATATATAAAAAAGGGGGGAAATGTAGCAGCCCATATAGGCTATGGGTAGGAGGAGTGAGCATTATAAGAAATACCTGTATAGCTCAATTGGTGGAAAGGACATGGAGAGGGATTTAGCTCTCCTAACAAGCATGTACTAATTCATTTGGCTAAAAATAAAAGGTGGAAAATCATAGCATTAAATACCTAAAAAAAAGAAGGAAAGAGGTCATAAATTAGTATTCTAATGTTACACCTTAAAAAATTAAAAAAAGAACAGATTTTACCCAAAATGTTTACTGTAGATTTCTTTGGGAAATATGGTCATTTTAACAACATTAATTCTTTTATCCATGAGCATGAGATGTTTTTCCATTTCTCTGTGTCATCTCAAATTTCCTTCACCAATGTTTGGTAGTATTAATTGTAGAGATCTTTCACCTACTTGGTTAAATATATTCCTAAGTATTTTATTATTCTTATGCCTGTTGTACATGGTATTGCTTCTTCATTTAGCTCTCAGTTAAACTGTATTTGATGTATAAACATGCTTCTGATTTTTATACACTGATTTTGTATCCCGAAACTTTACTGAATTCATTTATCAAATATAAAGAGTTGTTTGGGAGAGTCATTAGGGTTTTCTAGACCAAGATAACATCATAATTTGTTTCAGTTCTCGGAGAGAATACTTTCAGCTTTTTCTCCTTAAGTATAATGTTGGTTGTGAGTTTTTCATATATGGCTTTTACTATTTTGAGGTATGTTTCTGTTATGCATGTTTTGTCGAGAGATTTTGTAACATAGGGATGTAAATTTTACTGAATACTTTTCAGCATTGTTGAGGTAATCATATGGTTTAATCCTTAAATTGGTTTATGTGATATATCACATTTATTGATTTGCATATTTGAAATTGGCTTGTATCCTTGGATTCAGTTTACTGTATTTTGTTCAGGCCTGTTGTGTCTATGTTCATCAGGGTTATTGGTCTGTGATTTTCTTTTTTCTGTTGCATTTATGTCTGGTTTAGTATCAGTATGTTAGGGAAATTTCCCTTCTTAATTATTTTGAAACAGTTTCAAGACAATCAGTATTCTTCTTATTTTGGAACAGTTTCAGGTGGTATTCTTCTTTCTATATCTAGTAGAATTTTTCTATGATACATCTGGTCCTGGGCTTAATTCTGTTGGGAGGTTTTTTTAATTACCATTTCAATGCTGCTCCTCATTATTGACCTATTCTTGATTTCTATTTCTTCCTGATTCAATCGTAGGAGATTATGTTTCTAGAAATGTATCCATGTCCTCTCAGTTTCTAATTTTCAAGCATATAGGTAGTTGTTCATAATATCTCTAATAATCTTTTATATGTCCACAATAGTAGTTCCAATGGCTTCTTTTTTTATTTCTGATTTACTTGATTTGAATCACTTCTGCTATTTTCTTGGTTAATATTGGTTTCTCAATATTGTTTAGCTTTTCAAAGAACCAATTTTTCATTTTGTTGAAATCTTATTTTGTTTTATTGGTCTTTCATGTAGTTCTGCTCTGATCTTTGTTATTTTGTTTTGTTTCATCTGCTAACTTAGGGTAAAATTTGTTCTTTTTTTAATCTGTTAAAGTGTGACTTTAGAATGTTAATTTATGACCTCTTTCCTTCTTTTTGTAGGTATTTAATGCTCTGATCTTCATTCTTAGCTTTGCTTTTGCTGTATTCAACATATTTTGGTATGGTGTGTTTTCATTTTGTCAAAAAATTTCAGCCGTAATTTCTTCATTGCCCCAGTGATCATTCAAGACATATTGTTTAATTAACATGTCTTTGTGACATTTTTGAAGTTTATTTCACAGTAGTCTGAAAATATATTTGATATGATTTTGTCCTTACATTTTATATTCATTTATTTATTTGTTTTTTGAGACAGAGCCTCAATCTGTTGCCCTGAGTAGAGTGCTGTGGCATCATAGCTCACAGCAACCTCCAACTCCTGGGCTTAAGCCATTCTTCTGCCTCCACTTCCCAAGTAGCTGGGACTACAGGCACCTGCCGCAACACCCGGCTATTTTTTGGTTGCAGCCATCATTGTTGTTTGGTGGGCTCGGTCTGTATTAAAACCCACCAGCTCAAGTGTATGTGGCTGGCGCCTTAGCCGCTTGAGCCAGGCGCCCAGCCAGATTTTGATTTTTTAATATTTCTTAAGACTTTTTTTATGACCGGTGATGTATCTTGGAGAATGTTCAATGTGTAGAAGAGAAAAAAATGCATAATTCTGTAACTGATGGATAGAACACACTGTAAATATCTGTTAGGCCCTTTTGATCTAAAGTGATATTTAAATCCAATGTTTCTTTGTTGCTAGTCTGTCTCAATGATCTGTCCTAAAGCTGTGAGATGGGAGTTGAAGTGCCCCACTATTATAATTGTCCTCTCTATTTCTTTCTTTGGGTGTAGTAATACATCAATCTATGTACTGTGATGTTGGATATATACTTATATAACTCTTGGTTGAACTGATCCCTTTATCATTACTTAATGACCTTCTTGGTCTTTTATCACTATTTTTGATTTAAAGACTACTTTATCTGAAATAAACATAGCTAATTATGTTTGCTTTCACTTTACATCTATATGTGTCTATAGAGGTAAGGTGAGTTTCTTATAAAGAAGCATAAAGTTGGATTATACTTTTCAAATCCATTCTTCCAATGTGTAACTTTAATTAGAATATTTAATACATTAATTTTCAGAATTAATAGCAATATTTCAAGCTTTTTTCCTATCATATTGCTCATTGTTTTCTAATTATTTTATAAATTCTTCATTTCTTCTTCTCTTTTTGTCTTTATGGTATGATGAATTTCTTTTGTATTGCCTTTTATTTCCTTTCTCTTTCTTCTTTGTGTGATTGTTTTATAAGACCTGTGTGTTTTACACTTGTGTGTGTTTACATAATGGTGGAAACTGTCCTTTCATTTCATGATTAAGACCCCTATGAGCATTTCCTGTAGGGCCAGCCTAGTGGTGATGAATTAAATTGGTGTTTTCTTGTCTCGAAAAAATTTTATTTCTCTTTTCTTTTTTTTCAGGCAGGATATTGACTCTTGGCTGGTAGTTTTTATCTTTCAGCACTTTGACAATTCAAAGCCATTCTTTTCTGACCAGTAAGTTTCTATTGAAAAGTTCATTGTTATTGTGAGAAAGTTATTCTAAGTTGACTAGACATTATTTTTTCTTGTTAATTTAAAAGTTATTTAATTCACTTTGACTTTAGATTTTCTGATTATAATAAGCCATGATGAATTTCTTTTGGCAATATACTTGTCTTGGTATTGCTGGGCCTCTGGCATTTGTGTATTTAACTCTCTTGTTAAATTTGGGAAGATTTTGTGTATTATTTCCTTAAATCAATTTTCTAAATTTTTGGTCTATCTGTTGCTTCAGAAATACCAATAATTCGTAAGTTTGGTATAGTCCCAAACACCTCAAAGGCCTTAATTCATTCTGATTTTTTTCCTTTTTTTATCTGCCTAGATTATTTCCATCTTCCTGTCATTAAGTTCTAAGATTCTTTCTTCTGCTTGATCTAGAGTATTAAGATTTTCATACAGTTATATGTCATATTTCCTTCAATAAGTTTTTAGTTCTGGGATTTGCTTTTTAAATATCTAACTCCTCAATAAATTTCTCACTGATATCATGAATTGATTTTTTAATTTTTTTGTATTCATTTTTAGATTTCTCTTGCATCTCAATGAGATTCTTTAAATCAATATTTTAGAAATTTTATTTGGCATTACAAGAATTATTTTTGATTGGGATCTGTTTGTTTCATGTCTTTTTTCCTTTCTTTTTCTTCTAGTTTGTCATTGTGGTTTGGTGGTTTTATGTAGAGGTAAAATTTGAAAACTTTTTTCTTCCTCACATGTTTGTTCTATGAGTAGAATTTATACTTTATGTGTTTTGTGGTGGTAGGTATCACCATTTTCTTTTTTCTTTTTTAGGTCACATATCTAACCTCAACAAATTTATTTTTTTTCCAGTTATAAATCCTTTATTAAACATTGAATTGCAAATATATTCTCATAGTCTTGGGAAGGCATCAGACATTCAGTTTTTTCATCCACCTTTCTCTTTCTCCCCTCTCTCTCTCTCTCTTTTTTTTTTTTAAATTTTATTATCTTTATCATTAAATCATAGCTGTGTACAATAGTGCAATCAAGGGGTACAATGTGCTGGTTTCATATACAATCTTAACTATTTTCATGAAACTGATTAACATAGCCTTCCTGGCAATTTCTCTGTTATTATATGAAGACATTTGTATTCTGCATTTAGCAAGGTTTGTCTGTACCCTTCTAAGATGCACCATAGGTGTATTGCATGTCAGTACCTTTATAATCATACATAACTGATCCATCTTTTTAGTAGCATAATTTTCCAGTTTTTCAAATATTTGGAGCTGGTTACCAGACTTAATTTTTATTAGTTTGGCCAGACTGAGAGACTTCTTCATGGCAAAATTTTCTTATTGATTAAAAGAAGAAAAAAAAATTTACCTATGTATGTTATTGTGAAGTTATCCAATTTCTTAAATATTATGTTAATATATTTTTAAAACTTAATTCTATTAGAACATTTTTTCAATGACTTGTTTTAAGTCTTTGTTCATCAGTAATGAGAACTATTTAGTTATCTCTAACCCATATTTAGAAATCATATTAAATCCTGGGCAGAAAACTGTGTGGGTAGGATGTAAGAGGTGAGACATATTTATTATCTAATAATAAAATTTAGTTTAGAATGACTGTCTCCTGTAGACATGACCTTAATTTACTGGACGTTTTATTAGGATCAAATTAACATCCATCATTTAAATGTTTGTAATTATCTATTATCTGTCTTTGAAATTTAACATTTGTTAAGCTGCTCCTATGAAATGGCACTTTGAAAAAAGGCCAGCAATAAATGCAACCCTGAAAATAGCAGGTTTATAAACGCATAGTGACAGTGTTTATTAATCACTGCAATGAAATTAACGGCGCATAGTTAAGATGAAATCATGCAGTTCATGGGCAAGAATATCACCGAGAACTTTAAATGTATTAATGGGATAGAATATAAATCCATTTTTAAGGTTTGAAATAATTATGAGGGTAAGTACATTTCACCCTAAAAGTCAAAACCTATTTGAAATATGGGGTTTATTTCTTTTTTTCTAACAAATTAAAATAATGTCTTGGAAGAATTTCAGAATAAACAACTCAAAAACAACTATGGTTATTACGTGTAAAAAAAAAAAATACAACTATATCACCAGAATAGTTGGTTATCCTCTTCATGTTTTTGAAACAAATTATCTAAGGTAGAGTCTTAGTTGGAAGAAAAATCAGAAGTATAAATTTTATTTAAAGCAAATATCATATTAAATTTAATTTGCAGAAACTAAGAACAGAATGGTGATTATTGCTTTCTTTTTGATTTTTATTATGGATACTTAACATATACCACATGATGTTTTGGGATACATATAGATAGTAGAAAGGCTACTACAGAGAAAAACCACACATAAGTGAGATAATGCCGTATTTGTGTGTGTGTGTGTGGTCTGGCTTATATTTTCACTTAGCAAAACGTCCTGTAGTATAGATTTGTGAAACAAAAGCCTGGGAGTTTTTAAATGCTGGAATGATCCAATGAAAAAGTATTGGAAGACTTTGAAAGGGAAGCTGGTTAATGAGAAGAAGTAACCTGTGTCTGCTGATCACAATTAGGCACCTACCCTCCAACAGAGTTTGGGAAACATGAGCCCTGTTTTTCTTCATGATTTCATTTGTAATTGATGGGTCCCGTGTCTTTGAGAAAGACATCTCCGGGTTAAAGATTTACTTCTCAAAGGAACAGAGACATAATTTATATTTTGTAGGAGAAGGGAGATCAGTGGCCTGTAGTTAAGAAGAAGGGTGTCTAAAGTTTAGTCAAGGTAAGGGGACCACTAAGCACACAGGCTTCCTGGATAAAAACCCTGCATGAGGGACCCTGCATCCATTTGTGGCCTCCTAAGCTTCTTGAACACTAGTCTTGGTTGGCCCTTAGAAATTCGTTCCCATTCCTAGCTTAATATCCACTATTACATGGCATCCTGTTTGTGTGGCAATCACCTTCCAGTCTAGTTTATTTTTGAAAGCTTAGTTGTTTATCATGTAATTTAAATTTTCAAAGGATTTCAAGACGGGTCTTGAATCTGCAGGAAACTGTAAATCCAAGACAGTTGCTCTTTTCAGCTCTCACCATCACATCTCTGGGCTGAAAGCAGAATTTCAATAGTTTATGTCTCTAATTACATTTGAATATACTATTTTGAAGGTGTTGAGACTTCTGATCACGTGAGGTGATTGTGTAGCATGCTTGCTTAGATTTACTTGTTAAACAGATTTATTTATACATCAGAACATTAATCATAACAACTTCATAAAAAAAACTAAGAATAACCATCCTTATCATATAAAAGTGCATACTGAGGCAAAAAAAAGTTGCAAATGCTTTCTCAGGGACTGTGGATCTAATTTATGGCTGTAGCTGTTACTTGCACATGTAAGATTCTCTGCGTTACCCAGTCACTAATATTAATAATTCTATTATTTTCAAAATATGTTTATCTTATATGTTTCCTTATCTTTTTGAGGCATGCATTCACTCAATAAAAAGGTAAAATAAAGCATCCAGGTACCAATAGATAAAGATAACTATGTAGGTGTAATATGTAACATGAAAATGACCTTTCAGTCTTTAATCTTTAAGGAATTTTGATCTTTTTGTAAATCTTGTAAAAAGATAAGCAGTTTTTCAATTTTGTATTGAAGTTTATTTAATCAAATTATAGACAATTATTTTAAATGCTAAATTCTAAAACTTTTTTGTCAAAAACTTGCTTTTTCTACTTTTTCTTTCCTACAGATAGACATTTGTATATTTGTTCATAAATTCTCATGAAGAGTCAAGAAATTTTCTATCTAACTTTATTAGCTGCAAAGAATAAGCAAAACAAAAACTGTAAGACAGATATGCAGTGAAACAATATTTTGGTTTTATTTATACTGTATGATTCCAATTAAAGAAATATATGACTCATTAATTATTTGGCATCTTGTTTCCAATGTAGCCCAAACGGAATCTTGTAATGAAATACCTGGTGATATACAATAAATAATAGGCTAATATGTTCAAAATACCTTTATACAATTAATATGAACTTTAAGTAAAGTAACATTTTTATAAATGTTCAGCTATTGTTGAAAAATGTCTGGGGCCATTGTTACAAGAAGTGCATGTAGAGAAATGTTCCATCGTTTTCATTCATTTTCCTGTTAAGCTAAAAACATCTATGCATAGTGGCAAGGGTTACTTTATTGATATTTATGAACTCATTAATCCAGCATTTATATAGCAGCAATACTATTCATTGAGAAATAAAAAGGATTGATGTAGTGTCATTGTATTGAAATATAAATCTAGTAAGTAGAATGATGTGATTCAAAACTCACAACTAATCCATTAAATGAAAGAATGGATAAAATTCTACGGATTATAATAGTAGAAAGATCATATACTTTGGAGCAAAATGGAAATTTGCTAGTTTTATGACCTCGAGATGATTTCAAAACTCTGTAAGATACATATTTTTTTTAATCTGCAGAAAATGATTGAATGATGTGATAGGTTTTTGTGAGATTTAAATGATAGGAGGCCATGGTCATATATGAAGTGTCAGTCAAATTAACTCACTTTTATAACATTTTGTCACTTAATCTCATAACAACTAAAAGAGGAAAATATCATTACCCCCATTTCATAAAAAGTTATTCAACAAAATTGTATTACATGCTGTTTAAGTGACTGAGGATATACTGGATACTAAAAATAATGAGAAAGTCTCTTGAATGTTATCGCAATCAGGTTGATGAAAATATCTCCGATTGTATCTGAAGTCAGCACACTGTACCCATGATTAAATTATTGTACACAGCTATGATTCAATAAAAAAAAAATAGAATAAAATAAAATAAAAATTAGAAATCTGGTCATTATGATCATGGCTCATAAAAGAAAAAATACCTAAAAACTAATCATTTAAATTATGGTATAAAAGCACCTAACAGGAAAATTAATCTAGTCTAGTGAGACCTCTCTAGAAATGAATTAAAGTGGGACTTTCTCACCCAGTAAATGTCAATAGACATATTTCTAATATGATGTGTGATAGATGACTTAGACCTAACAAGATACTTTAAGCAGTGATAACAAAACATAAATTTCTTGAGGGGTGTGTCAGCCTACAAGAACTAAAATTAAACAAGCTGGGCTGAATTTTTGGTAAGCAGTGTGGCGAAAAGCTCAAGATGAGTTTGAAGAGTTGAGGTTAATTCATGTTGAGCTAATATAGGGAAAAAGAAATGTTATTATGAAGGCAGCAAGAGTCATAGAGGGATCCATAGGGGCAAAGTTACGTGAGTGTAACTGGACAGCAACATGACAATTCTTACTGAATATGGCACTAAAAGTGGGCTTTGGGTAAAGAGGTAATGATGGTGGTTCTAGGTGCCCCCTGGGAGGTAGAATGTGGAAACTGTCTTTAGTGGCACGTTCTCATTTAGTGAATGCCTCGAATAAAGAAAGAAAATGGCTTTATACTTCATTTACAGTCACTGAAGCTACATTAGTAGCAAATGAGCAAGAGTGTTCCCTGCCTGCGGCAACTTCAGCTATGGGGGCTGTGTAAATACTACATCATCTGGATGTTCAACCTGCCCTTATATGATCTCCCAATCCTGTTACCTTCAGTGAGGCCCCTCATGCTGCACGGGATTTCTTCCTTTCTTCTTGTCGAAAATAGCATTTTCCTCCACACAGTTCATCACTAATCTTTTAACGTTTACTCACCATAATAAACAATACATTTTAATTTTGTAGATCATATGGAATACACGTTATTTGTTAATAATATGTATTCCATACACAAAATATCTCCATGTGTGATTGACAAAAGGGACTGGCTATTACATGATGCATTTTCCATATTTACTATAATGATCAAAAAATGTGTTGTTAGAACATAATTCATTCCCCTTCTGACTATATTTATCAAAAGCTTTAATAATAGACACTTGGAAAATGAGAAATTCGTAGCTTTTAGAGTACCCAGGTAATAATAATATATCAATTCCTTTCAAAATCTTTCTATGAGGCATCTGTAAATTTTAAAAGGATATCACACTTAATCTAGCACATAAGAAAACAGAGATTTTGCTTGCATATTAAAGTATGGTTCTTTTCCAGGTAGAGAAAAGAGAATGTATGAAGACAATTATGTAAAAGAAAATCAAGTTAACCAATGTTAATTATGCAGCAATATGAAGAAACAATACTACCCAGACAATGGTCAATATAGGAAGTGTGTGAACATGATGAAATTGCCACTAGTTATACTGAAAAATGAAAAAATCTGAAATAATTTTCTTTCAACTAACCATAAACATATTTGAATTAAATATCTATTTACACATGCTGGCCTTGCTTTAACCAGTATCTTAATTATTTGGGGAAGACTTTCTAGGCATTCAAATTTTTATTGCTTTTATAAACCCAATAAGGAACTAATTTTTGAATTTTGCAATAGTATTGTATTAAATCCTTAGTTCCTAACACTATTCAAACCTGCCCAGTTTTATGAATGCTGAGTGAAGTTGTCTCTGCATTATGTTATTTTCAAGAATATACCCAAAGCAAAAAGAACAAGAAATACGAATTTAAAGCAGTACAATTTTGATGACACTGGACATATTTGTACAATAATCGCTAAAAGCACCAAAAAGGGGCTGACAATTTCAATCAAGATGAGACAAAGTGCAGGAGACAACCAGCGAGTCTCTGGTTACAAATGTCAGACTAATTCGGCAAACTGCATTTCTTCAAATAGGAGCTTTAAGTTGAGGAAAAGAAACTAACATTATTTTGTTAGAATAACATAAATACATTATTCAGGGAGAAGAAAGAAGTTCATTGAGTCACATTTTTCAGAATAAAATAGCAATGGAATCATAGCAAGGAGAGACAGTATGTAAACAGACCAGCTTTTCAGGGTGCATTGAATTTATTTGCTCATTTAACCTGTTCACATAATTGTGTTTAGTAACATACATAGTTTTATTTATATCTTATAATTTTTAATTACTTATAATTATTATGGAAATAATTGTATATCTTTACCAGGTACATGTTATGTTTTGATATAGGCATACAATGCAAATTAATCAAATCAGAGTATTTGGGATCTGTCACTTCAAGCTTTTATCATTTCTTTGTGTTAGGACATTCTGATTCTAATCTTTTAGTTCTTTTAAAGTACACCCTAACTTCTTGTTGAGCATAATCACTTTGTTGTGCTATCAGATATTGTTCTTTCTGACTGCATGGCTGCACCCATTAGCCATCCCCACTACCCCTATTACCCAGTCTATGATAACCATCCTTTTACTGTTGTGTTGATGAGATAGTTTTTAATATTTAGCTCCCACGTATGAGTGAGAATATATGAGATTTGTCTTTGGGTACTTGGCTTATTTCATGTAACATAATCTTCTCTGGTTTCATCTATGTCCTTGCAAATAGCAGGATCTCATTCTTTTTTATGGCTGTACAATATTTCATTGAGTATATCAAGCATAATTTTTTTAATCCATTCATCCATTAATAGACATGTTGGTTGATTCCAAATCTTGGATATTGTGGTTAGAACTGCAATAAATATGGGAGTGCAGCTATCTTTCAATATACCTAATTACCCTCCTCTGGATATGTGAACAGTGTGATTACTGGGTCATGCGGTAATTCTAATTTAAATTTTTCTAGGAATCTTCATATTGTTTTCCATTGTGGTTGCACTAATTTACATTCTCACTAGCAATGTACCGGGGTTTCCTTCTCCCTATACCCTCTCCCACATTCATTATTGCCTGTCTTTTTTGGTAGGATCCATTTTAAATGGGTTGTAATGTTACCTCCCAGTGGTTTTGATTCACCTACATTCCCAATGACTGATGATGTTGAACGTTTTTTCATATACTTGCCCATTTGTACACATACATCCTCTTCTGAGAAACGTTTATTCAGATTCTTTGCCTATTTTAATTGGCTTATTTGATGTTTTTCCTATTGAGTTGCTGTAGCTCCTTATATATTCTGGCTATTAATCTCTCGTCAGATGGGATTTTGTTTATGCAAGGGCCGGAAGAGACTGACCTTTCTCCTTTCTGACAACTCTGTCGAAGTTAAGTTTGCTCTTGGGTGGTGCCTGTAGCTCAAAGGAGTAGGGAGATGGCCCCATATGCTCCAGGCGGTGGGTTCACAACTAGCCCTGGCCAAAAACCGCAAAAAAAAAAAAAAAATGTAGCCAGGCGATGTGGCAGCACCTGTAGTCCCAGCTACTGGGGAGGCTGAGGCAAGAGAATTGCCTAAGCTTAGGAACTGGGGGTTGATGTGAGCTGTGATGCCACAGCACTCTACCGAGGGCAACAAAGTGCAACTGTGTGTCATAAAAAGAAAAAAAAAAAGTTAAGTTTGCTCTATATCTGTGGATTTATTTCTGAGATCTCTATTCTGTTCCATTGCTCTATGTGCTTGTTTTTATGCTAGTACTAATACCGGAATTTTATCTTCCCTAGGTTCTTGGTCTCATTGATTTGAAGAATAAATCCGCAGACCACAGATCAGTGGTAAGACAGGATTTATTTACAGAAAAGAATACAGAAATGCCAGAGCTCATGGCAGAGAAAAACACCCAAGTCGGGAGAGGAAAGCTCTCTCTGTGTGTCTGTCTCACCAGGCTCTTTGTCTCAGGATATATATCGTAGCCTGGGGCCCTCAGTGGTTACCTTTAACCTGTCTGGGACCCTCAGTAGTTACATTTAGTGTCCTTCTGTACCAGTGACCAATTCTTTCTGTACATTTAGTGTCATTCTGTCCTTCATTCTGTTGATACGATGTGTCCTATTGATTGACTGTCCTAAAAAAATTAAAAAAAAAATTTTTTTTAAGTTATTGTTGCTTCCTTGGGATAAATCCTGCTTGATCACGATGAATAATCTTTAATGTAGAATTTGATTTCACAGTATTTTCTTGAGGATTATTGCATCTAAGTTCCGCAGTCTTTTCTTAGGTTTGCTCTTGAGTTCTAGATCTTTGAGAAGCATTGGTAGGTTGTTGACTTGAAGTTTTCTGGCTTTTTAACATTGGCATTTATTACTATAAACTTTCCTCTTATGGCTGCTTTTATTGTATCCCAGCGGTTTTAATATATAGTGTTTTTACTTCCATTGTTTTAAAGAAAGATTTTATTTCTTTCTTAATCTCTTCATTGACCCACTGGTCATTCAAAAGCATGCTGTTTAATTTCCACACGTTTGTGTATTTTCCTATATTCCTTTTGTGGTTAATTTCTAGTTTTAGTTCATCGTGGCTAGAGAAAATATTTGATATGATTTCATTTTTTTTGATTTTTAAGACTTGTTTAATGGCTTAATATATTACCTATCCTTTAGAATGATCCATAAACTGAGGAGAAAAATCCTTGTTCTGCAGCTATTGTATGACTCGAACTTCAAATAGTCCCTTTGGTCTATACTGCAGGTTGAGTCCAATGCTTCCTTGTTTATTTTCTCTGTGAATAATCCGTTCCATGATGAATATAGAGTGGTGAGATCTCCAGTGATCAATGCATTAAAATCTATGTCTCCGTTTAGCCTCTGATAATATTTATTTTTATATATTTGCTCCAGTGTTTGGTGCATGTATATTCATTGTATCCTTTTGCTGAATTTTCCCCTTTATCATTACATAAGGATGTTCTTTCATTGTCTTTTTTTTTGTTTTGTTTTGTGTTGCTTTTTCTTCTCTTTTGCAGACTTTGCCTTGAAATCTATTTTACTGGACAGAAGTATCTTTACTTCTCTTTTTTGGTTTACATTTACATGGGATATCTTTTTCCATTTCTTTGTTTTCAGTGTATCTGTGTCTTAATAGGTAAAGTAGATTTCTTACACAGAAATGAAGTTGGCTCCTTTTTAAATTACATTTAGCACTGTATGGTTTTCTTTTTTTTTATTGGAGTGTTTAGTTATTTGAATTCAAAGCTATTGATATGTAAAGATTTACTACTGTCATATTATTTGGTTTCCAGATGCTTTCTGTCCTCTCTTTCTTTTTTCATGTTTTCACTTGCTAAAAGTGATTTTCTTTGGTAGTGTGTTTGAATTTCTTGTTTTTTACCTTTTTGGCATCAGTTGTAGATTTTCTGATTTGATGTTACCACAAAACTTGCAAAAACATTTTATAACTAAATATTTCAAACAAGTGACAAGTCTGCTTACAAGCTAGCAAACAAATAAGGGAAAATATAACCCTTTACCTTCACCTCTACCCTATTCTTTAATGTTTTGTTGTTTCTATCTGTATCTTTTTATACAATCTTTCAAAAAGCTCTTACAGTTACTTTTAATAGGTTTGCTTTTTAGTATTCCTACTCAAGATATAAATAATTTATACACCATAATAACAGCAATAGAGTAGTTTATATTTGTATGCTTGCTGGTATCAGTGAATTGTATACTTTCAGGTAATTTATTATTATTCATTAATTACCTTTTTTTTCATACTGAAAAACTCCTTGTGGCATTTGTTATAGGACAGGTCTGGTGTTGTGAAATTCTTCATTTTGTTTATTTGGGAAAGTATATTCCTCCTTCATATTTGATGAATATTTTGCAGGATATAATATTCTGGGGTTAACTTCCTTTCCTTGAGCATTCTGAATATAACATGGCACTTTATCCAGGTCTGTAAGGTTCCCACTAAGAATTCTGCTGCCAGACATATTGGAGCTCCTTCATATGAATTTTTTTTTTAAAGTTCTTGCTTCCCTTCGGGTATTTTCTTTGTCTGTTACATTTGAGAGCTTGATTATTAAATGCACTGAAGCAGTCTTCTTTGAGTTAAATCTGGTTGGTGTTCTATGACTTTCTTGTACTTGAATATATATACATATATTTTTCCATTACCTCAATCTCTCTCTCTATATGCTCTTTAAAGCCAATGGTTCTTGGATTTGCTATATTCTAGATCTTGTAATTGTCCTTTTTCTCTTTTTTTTAATTTTCTGTTTTGTTTTCCTCCTCTGTGTGTTTTCAGATACCCTGCCTTTAAGCTCAACAATTCTTTCTTCTCCTAGGTCAGGTCTCCTACTGAGAGCCTCAGATGCATCCCTCAGTTTGTCATTTGAATTATTTAGCTCCAGAATTTCTGCTTGATTTTTAAAAATTCTTCCTTCCTTCCTTTCTTTTTGTTAAATTTCAGATAGTCTTCTAAATTCCTTCTTTGTGTTGTCTTAAGCTCATTGAGCTTCTTCAGGTCATCTATTATGAATTTTTTGTCTGAAAGGTTACACATCTCCATGACTAAAGAATTGGTCACTGGTACCTTATATAGGTCATTTGGCTAAGTCACATTTTCTTGGATATTCTTGGTACTTGTGACTGTCAATGTCAGGGCCTTATTGCGGTAAGTGTTTATTTTAATTTTCACAGTCTGGGCTTATTTAAACCCATCCTTCTTAAAAAAATTTTCCAGGCATTCAAAATTGATTAAATGTTATGATCTATGTCTTCAGTCACTGCACCATACCAGCCACAGTGATGCCCCAAGCCCAGTGATGCTGTGACTTTTACAAGCTCCTGAGGCCCCCACCTTGGTGGACTTGGGTAAGATAAAGGAGAATTCTCTGAACTATCAGGCCAGCTCTGTCACTCTCATGCTCTCTGCCCTCATGCTTTCTGCTAGGATGTTGAAGTTAAGAGACAAAGACCTTGGCTACTCCCTCATGGCTGCTAGTGCTAGGTCACATCTGAAATCCTTTTACTTTCACCCAAAGACTGTGGTTACTGTTGTCTGGCTGCATCTGATGTTTTCTTAAAGCCCAAGAGGACTTTAGTAAGCAGATGGGGAATCCTCCCTGGGTTCTTTTCTTCAGAATAACATGTTTCCATCTGGCCCAGGGTAGATCCCAGAAATGCCATCTAGTAATTGAGGCCGGAACTCAGGGTCCTTGGTACTTTATTTTACCATGGCAGAGATGGTACCCAAGTTGCAAAAACAGTCCTCTGAACTTGGCACTTCTTTCCCCCAAGTGGAAGAAGACTGTCTCTGATCCATACTGCCCATAGTTGGGGGAGGGATAGCATAGGCACTGGCTTGACAGCCACCACTAGTGTCCTACTGGGTTGTGTGCAACCCATGTCTATTGGTTCTGAGCCAGCACACCCACTGAAAAGGACAAAGGATGATAGCCTTTGTGGTTTATCAATTTAAGGCTTTACAAATTTAGTCCAGCCCCCAGGCTCCTTTTTGTCCGCTTGTGTTAAGGCTAGCTGAAACTTGTGTTAAAGCATAGAGGATTGTTTGCTTATTTTTTTTATGTGATTTCCTCAAATATATTTCCATCCACAATTACAATCATGTCACATACTCAATCTATGACTACCAACTGAATTTAATTTTCAAGTTAGTTATTTGGGTATTTTTTATCTCGACGTTTTGCATATTGGAGTGAAATCTGTTTACCTATGTTACTGATATAAAATGGGTGCAAAATTTCAAACATTGCTTTTTATCTCTGACTCAAAGAATGGTAGCATACTTTTTCTTGTTTATATTTTGTGTTTGGGATTAACTTTACAGCAGATTGATTTATTTTTTCAGTTACTTGGTTTAAATTATATTTTTGTGTACATAAAACTCTAGACTGAAAGAGAATTAAGGCAAATTATAGAAAACTACTTTTTCTTCTTTTGTATTTATTTTCTTTTCCATCTATTTACTCATTTTTTTCCCCTGCTATGTGCTTTGGGATTTTACTAGCCATCAATTGATTTAAAAAATAGTTACTTTTCTTGGAAATTCTTTAAATTTATGGCTGATATACATTTGTACAGTTTATTAACAAGTGATATTTGTTGGGGCGGCACCTGGGGCTCAGTGAGTAGGGTGCTGGCCCCATATACCAAGGGTGATGGGTTCAAACCCGGCCCTGGCCAAACTGCAACCAAAAAATAGCTGGGTGTTGTGGCGGGCACGTGTAGTCCCAGCTACTTGGGAAGCTGAGGCAAGAGAATCGCCTAAACCCAAGAGCTGGAGGTTGCCATGAGCTGTGATGCCACAGCACTCTACTGAGGCAACCAAGTGAGATTCTGTCTCTAAAAAAAAAAATAAATAAATAAAATGATATTTGTTTCAGCTGTTAATTTCTAACTAGTCGTTCATTTATCACTTAGTATAAAATTTTTAGAACCTTGGCTTTATTTTGTGGTCTTAAGCACATGTGCTGAACATATGCAGGTTTAAACACAATGCTTCTGACTTTATATTTACCTTATGTTCCAGCCACTAGTTATAAATATGGGCTTTCAACTTTCCACCATCATACCACATTGGTTCATTATTTGTTTTTTTCTGGATTTAGTTGTCCTCTCTACCTTGCCAGTTTTGAAATGCATTTAACTGTCATTTTAGACGAGCTTGCGTACTCACCATTTTCATATGTATATAATCAGTATTTACTTTTAATTAGGCTCAATAATTCCAAAATTTGAAGTCACTGCTATATTTTTTTTCCAGCTGTATAAACAGTTTAAGTCCAAATAATTTTGAATTAAAAGTTGTAATAATGTTAGTAGACACTGCCATGTACTTTATTTATTTTGTTTATAATCATGAAGTGAATTGGAAGTGTGTTAACTTTGGGAAAATGTCTGCTATTTTCTACAGAGAGTGGTTAATATTTTTATAACTCTTCATTTTTAATTAAGTTTTTACTTAGAGTTGAATACTATGCATAAATGACAAGTAAAATAAATAATTCCTTGATTACTTATTAGGACAGTATGAGTTTCATCAAGCCTTCAAGGACACAGCATACGTAAGGGCTACATTGAACTTGCATATTTACATTTGTTTTAAAATTGTTTGCAAATATAGGAATTTGAAGATGATATCCATAGAAAATTAACACATGTATTTTCAAAATTAATTCTGCAAAAAAACTATTATTCAAAGTATAGAATACACAGGGGGGAAGTGTTTATATTAGAAGCACTAAAATTCTTAACATTGGTTGCATTACTAAAATTCAAATGTATATAATTCTATTTTCACCAATATACTTCCACTTAATCCAGAAAGAACATGTAAAAATTATTGCATGAAACTTAGAAGTCTCAAAAGGTTAGCTTACTAGCTAGGCTTTTGGTAGTACACTGTTTTCTTGAGAATTTTTAGGCATAAAAGACACTAGAGTCGTTTCAATGGTATTATTTCATTTCTTCTCACAGCACAGCGCATTAGCTTGTCAGGAAAAATCATCACCTAGCAGATCCAAATATGTTTATAACGTTTTTATGGGCTCCTTCTAATGGATGCATGTCATCAAGAAAAGCCATTTTGATATAATTTTTATGCTGCACAATGATGTTGTGTAGTGTAGATGAGAGTTTCCATTTATAAGGGTTACAAACATTTACATATAAAGTGGGATAGTCCAAAAAGTGCCACATCATTAAGTTAAAGCATTGCACAACCTTGCCCATTAGTTTAAGATTCTGTTGCATTTCTTCAGTTAAGCAATTTCTATATGCTAGCGTATTTGCACAGATAAGCATAGAAAAACAAGAAGCCATAAAACTGATTATTTGAGATATACCAGTTTGTTTCTTAAGGTATGGTTTTGTTTTCACTAATGTTCCTAGAGATTTTATTGGATAGCCCTAAAAGTTTCTCTGCTCTAGTTTCATACAATATTAGCAATGGGGGTAGCACCTTCTTGGAACAAATAGCAGTCTAGGGGGAAAAAATGTATTTTCTTTAAAAGAGTCTTTACCTTGAATCTTCCCTATTGAATTTTGTGATCTTTTAATTTATCAGAATATAAAGATGCTCTTCATATGAGAATTGATTTGGGGATGGCATGCTATTCAGTCTTCTTATTGATTCAGCACACTGGCATACCTAGATAACTGGGAATTCATGTCCTCCCTCGCTACTTTCCAAATAACCTCATGCTGAATTGACTAGTTAGATTAATTTTATTCAAACATGTTTTTCGTGTCACTTCTCATTTAACATTCTCCTTTAAGCACAAAAGAGCTTGTACCAGCAGGGTAAAAATAGCTAAAGGCCAATAGGATCCACTTTGACACTGGATCCTCTACATGAAAGGTTATTGAGATAGTTAAATATGAATGATTTAGCCATTTTCCAAGAAAAATTTAATTTTCTTCTCTCTTGAAAATAATTTATTAAATAATTTGACCACATAAGAAGTAAAACAGCAAATGAAGAATAAAAAACTAAAATAGAAGTTTATGTAATTTTAAAGGCAGGCTATACACAACAGAAAACAAGATTATTGCCTGGGGATATTAAAATAAAAGAACAGAGAATGGTTATTATTATTATTATTATTATTATTATTTCATTTCTTCTCGTGCAGAAAAAGAAGGTAAGAAATATGCGACAAGGAAAATTTTATTTAAATTTTACCATTTAAATAAAAAGTATTTGAAGAAACACTTGCTAGAAGTTTTTCAAAACTGAGGAGAGATAGTAAAATCTCCCAGAATATAAAAATTCTGTATTCTTTTCTGTAAATCAATTCTGTCTTATCACGGACGGGTTGGGGGGGGGGAATAATGTAATGAGGAATAATAAAATACATGTATTTAAAAAAATAAAAAAATAAAAAAAATAATAAAAAAAAAAAAGAATGTCATGGCATCATCACAGCAACCTCAAACTCTTGGGTTCAAGCGATCCTCTTGCCTCAGCCTCCCGGGTAGCAGGGACTATAAGTGCTCATCACAACGCCAGGCTATTATTAGAGACGAGGTTTCACTCTTGCTCAGGCTGGTCT
>CAUYRH010020087.1:0-13573 GCA_963574655.1 Perodicticus potto | reverse complement strand
TAAGAGGGACTTTACCTAACAAATGCAATCAGTGTAACCTAATTCTTTGTACCCTCAATGAATCTCAAAAAAAACTGTAACTCTGATAACATACACTGATAATGTCTAATAGTTTGTATCTTTTATCTCTTGTAACTGTAGAAGTCCAATGTGATGAGTGTTATAATTTTAATACAGTTTTTTCCTTTCTTAAAATGTATATTCGTTTGCCTGGTGCCCTCTGTGTGTAAAATGTATATATGTATTTCTTTTTCCTGGAATTAAGAAGTTTAAACTACTAAAGCTGGAAGAAAAAAGGTCACTCTAAGTATTCCTTAAGTCCCTCTCCTGAAATCTTTATTAAGAAACGTTCCCAAGTTGATTCTAAATTTAATAAGATACCTTTCAAAATTTCAATCTATTGCTCTTATCAATCTAAATTGCAGTGATATCAAATTCAAATACATTTCTAAATTAAAAGCTGTAAATGATAAAATTATCATTTAAATGTCATCTAACTTGATACTGAGAATAAGAAAGTCTGTCTGTCGCTCACAATGCTGAATGTTTTCTGGTCCAACTCTTCAGACTCTTCAGATATGAGGACAGGTTCTCCGCCGGCAGTGATGTGAACGGGAGCATCTGACACTACAGATTTCTTAGATCTTTCTTTACTGTCAGACTTGGATTCACTCAACTGAAGAAAAAAAGAAGAAAAGAAAAAAAGAACAAAACCCAGTAACAAAGGCAAAATGATTAACACTTTCAGAAAACCATTTCTATCTCATTTTATTCTACAAGTGCTTATGCTCCCTGAATATTCTTAATCTATTTTAATTTCCTTTTTCCCCCCAATTTTGTTTGGGAAAGCCAAAACTAAAGCTACTCTAATACTGCCCTGCAGTTAAGGCACTTATGGTGAACACCGTAAGTGTTCACCTCCTTACAGACCCACACTCCTGAAGAACTCAAGTTACTGACACTAATATGAGTTGATACGTAATTTAGTCTCCTAACACATAAATATGCTGTTTTATTTTCTAAATTTTACATTACAATTTGCATACCTTTTCTTCCTTCATGTCTTTTTCTTTCTGCATAGCTTCTTTTACCTTGTTTTCTCTTTTTTCTTTACAATCTTTTTCCTTTATATCTTTCTTATCCTCTTTTCCTTTCATCTCCCTTTTAAGTTCTTTTTTATTTTCCTTTTCTTTTGCTTCCCTCTTTTCTTCTGGTTCCTTCTTTATAAAAACATCTGGCTCAGGTTTTTCTTCACTGTCTCTTTCTGTTTTAATTTTTTTATTTGGATGTTTCACAGAAGTGATTTCATCCTGGAAAGTGCAAGTATGGCCAATGTATTACTAACCAAATTTTGACAAAGACTAGCTTTTCTCCATGTGTCTACAGATTGCATGTATGTGGATTCTGAAAGAGATAAAACAGAATCTCCCTAATTAATGATACATGCAATGTCCACCTGCCTATGAACTAATGTAAGCCAGTCCCATTCAGATTTGTAATAAAATTAAAGGAGACAGAAGCTCATTTAATTGGCAAATGTCTGAAAAGAAGAACCTTTGGTCTGTGCCTCTAGTGACATACAGCACCTACTGGACAGGCAGGATTCTATTCTGGGATTGAGACTATGTTCTCAACTGCTTAAAAAAACAAAACAAACTTTAGTACCTAAAAGTAAAATTGTTGTGCCTTAGTTTAAATGTAAAGTACATAAAAAACATGCCATAGAAAAGGTTGCTGTTCTGAAATACATTTCTACCTTATCGTCATCTTCATCGGACTTGTCTGAAGGCAGAGAAGAATCACTCTTCATTTCCTCTTTTACTTTTATAGACTTCATTGCTTTATTCTTCTTAGCTGTTGCTTTTTTCTTCTTTGAACCTCCCTAAAAATAATTTATTTTAATCAATTCCATGGATTTTATTTGATCTCCCAAAAAGAATTCTAAATGAGTTTTCTCTCTCCTTTGCCAAAAGCAGAAAAAATGGGATTCTACTTCTAAAAGGAATGATTCACCAGCTTTAGACATGTCTGCTGAGATAATTTAAGGTAAAATTTTAATATGGTAACATATTCAAATAAACTAATAAATTACACGAAAATGCACTTATATAACTTCATATTGACTATAGACGTCCAGCATGGTCAAGTGAACTAGATTTATCTTACTTAAGAGTAAACTGCCCTAAAGCATCTGAATTTTAACTTACTGCACCAGAAAGCCTCAGAGCTTCTTTTCTTGCGAGGCCTCTACTGAGCAATTTGATGAGGTAGTCTGCACGTGTTTGCAACTGCTTTGCTTGTGGCTTTTTATCAGGATCATCTGGAAGAATCTGAAAAGGCAATTTATTTTTAAGTTATCTTTAATAAATGAGAAATTTATTGGACAAAAAAATATCTTGACCACTTTTCAAAATATTAATTCACTAACAAATTATAATTCTTAGTATTTAGAAATAATTCAGTGAGGTCGGGCGCAGTGGCTCACGCCTGTAATCCTACCACTTGGGAGGCCAAGGTGGGTGGATTGCCTGAGCTCACAGGCTTGAGACCAGCCTGAACCAGAGTGAGACCTCATCTCTAAAAATAGCTGGGTGTTGTGGTGGGCACCTGTCATCCCAGCTACTTGGGACACCGAGGTAAGAGAATAGCTTAAGCCCAAGAGTTTGAGGTTGCTGTGAGCTGTGATGCCACAGCACTCTATGGAAGGCTACAAAGTGAGACACTGTCTCAAAATAAAAAAAAATAAAAAAAAAAAATAAAAAAAAGAAAGAAAAGAAAAGAGAAAGAAATAATTCAATGTAAAACATACTTTTTATAGTATGCCAGAGTTTAAAGATTTTATCACTCTGGAAATGAATTCTATGCAAATATACCTCAAAATCCCTCATGTTATTTCCTCTCAAAATGAAAACAGAAAACATAAGTTTACAAATTTTTTCCAAATACACAAAACTGCGTCAAGTGTTTTCAGACATTACATTATGCTTAAATTCCTTTGCACTCTCAGCAACAATGTATTTAACTATAACATATACAAGTATTCCTAACACAGGATCATGCTTCTAGGAGCAGCCCCGGGGCAGCTGCTGAAGAAACGCTCACTCTGGGAAGCTGGACTCCTTCAGTATCTTCTTCACATTAACACAACACAAAGCACTCACATCTAAAGGTTCTTATGTGTCAGTGAAAACGTAATGATGCAAGAAGACAGTAAGGAAATTCGAGTGTTTTCCATCTTAGGTGAAGCAAACAGCCAAAAATATCAAACAGAGATGTTAAAAAATTACAAAAGATTTTTAGACTTCTCTCCTCCTCTGAGTGAAGAGTGAGAACAAAGAGTACACAGCACAGACAGGACCGGTGTGCAGAGGTTGGTAGGGCAGCTGTGTCAGCAATCGCCTCTCACACAGTCAGTATGATAACTGACACAACATAACAATGGTTTGTTACACATTTAGCTGTAAGGGAATAATATGAATGTTCCTAGAGTAAAGAAAAGATGAATGTTTAAGGTGAAAGATATCTCAATTACCTGTTTTGATCTTTACACAGTATATGAATGTATCAAATATCACATGTGCCTAAAAACACATATGTATAAATAAAAATATTTTAAAAGTTAATCATGGATGATACCTAATAATCCAAAGAAAAATACACCTAATGCCTTAAATAACATGATTTCAGAGTGTAAGGCAAACTTTCCGGTATCATTTAAATTCAATCCTGTCCTAAAGAGCAGCTTATAAAGAAGCCAACCTCAGGCCAGGCGCGGGGTGGGGGTGGGGGGGCCTCACACCTGTAATCTGGCAGGCCAAGGTGGTGAACTGCCTGTGCTCACAGTTTCAAGACCAGCCTGAGCCAGAGCAAGACCCTGTCCTGTCTCTGAAAACTGCCTGGCCTTGTGATGGGTGCCTGTAGTTCTAGCTACTCAAGAGGCTGAGGCGAGAGAATCACTTGAGCCCAAGAGTTTGAGGTTGCTGTGAGCTAGCTGTGATGCCAGGGCACTCTACCGAGGGCTACAGAGTGAGACACTGTCTACGCCCCCACCCCCCAAAAAAGCCAACATCACAAAAGTAGTTAGGGCCTTGGTCTCCTAATTACCAGTTATATTTATCCAACATAATTTAAAAGTGAAGATTAGAATAAATTAAATTCAACATTAATGGTCAAGGGAATCAAACAGAAGAGTACCTTGTGTGTCAGACTGAGGTCAGGATCCATTTTAATCATTTCCCAGCTTCCATATCCATATTCATAGATACCAATTAACAAATTAGAGTCATCTTCTTTGCCCCAGTCTATATCAAAATGAGCTGGTTTTGTGTGACATGGAATAGTATACCTGCCATTGAAGTTAGTAATTGCTGTCAGGTTTATGTCGTCTTTAAAAATTTTGAAAAACATGAGTCATTAGAACTTCAAAATACTATGCTTTATATTTTTAAAAAAATTTTATTCAAAACTAGCCAATAACACCATAAAAATTTCATTCATATTATAATTACTGAATAACAAAAATTTTACAAAGAATATTACTCACTGCTTTCTTTCTTCTGGGTCTGAAGGAATGGATTTGTGCAAAGGTATCAACTCATCTTCATGGGCAATGACTAACTTGGCGTTCACCTGTACTCCTGATATGCGGAATGTTGGACCCTTCACTTTTCCAAGTCTGCCACCTTAATTTTATTTAAAAAGAAAAAAAAAGAGTATGGACAAAGTATAAAACGTAATTCTACAAAACACAAAGCAACATATTCTATATTGATTAGTATTCTTTGTTTATATCATCGAGGAGGAGTCTGCTGGCAAATCCTGAATCCCATTGCACAGACTCCTAGCGGTCATCACCCAGCACATGTGGCTTCACAGGACCTGCTCCATGTAACTGCTTCAACCACCACACAAACACATCAATCTATTAGCACTGCCAGCCAACTAGTAAGAGTTCTAGCATGAATTTTTAGTAATCTGATTATTTTTATTCAGGTAGGTGAATTAAAAAATAAGCAAAATGAAGTAAGTTTATATCCCAAATCAATTTCACATGTATATATTTACACTATCTTTCCCCGGTCATCTATACAAAAAAAAAAACCACAAACAACAGTAATTCCTAATCTTACATCCCAGCCAGAATATACCAGTGGCTCTAAGGGAGACATTATACTGTTTTAAAAACTGTAATTTGGGGTGGTGCCTGTGGGTCTAAGGAGTGGGGTGCTATCCCCATTATGCCTGAGGTGGCAGGTTCAAACCCAGCCCTGGCCAAAAACTGCAAAAAAAAGAAAACTTAATAGTTTTGGATGGCTCCTGTGGCTCAAAGGAGTAGGGCGCCAGCCTCATATGCTGGAGGTGGCAGGTTCAAACCCAGCCCCGGCCAAAAACTGCAAAAAAATAAACAAATAAATAAATAAAATAAAAACTGTAATCTGGGTTCTCTATTTCCTATTACCCAGAATGGCCTTATAAAGCATCTTTTGATAGACAGGTAGGTAACTTAAAGTACTAAACTCAACAAAAGCACATTTAAATAGTCTCTTTAACACTCTCATTTCAATGTTACCTGTTCGTTCTGTTCCTGAAGAACTGTCCTTTAAAGCTTTAATACAACCATTGTGTACCAATTCTCCTAGTCGTCTCAGGTCTGTTTCTGACTTATCAACTAACTCAGCATCTCGAGCAATTGCATCTAGTCTGTAGTGAAATAATACATTTTTCAGGTAAACATGTCAAATAAAGCAGTGCCATTTAAGATAAAATTAAGTTTCACTCTATTTCAAGATCTAAATGTCACTCCCCTGCATGCTATATAAAGTCTAGTTCGTATAAATGGCATGAAACTTGTGAAAACCAGAGAAACAATTCATTTACATTGTCAAGGATAATAATAAATTTACTAATTCCTTACAAAACAAATTAAAGTTTATATAGTAATTCTGTAAAAGCTTTTCACAATTGACCAAGTTTTAAGAAGTTCAAAAGGACTTTGTAAAGCTTTATAATAACTGTAAAAACAAGGATAAGGGTAAAGTCCTACAGCTCTTCACTGTGGATGAAATGGACATTATGAAGAATAATGAACGTTCAAGTCATTTTTCCATCATCTAAAAAACCCATGAAAGCATTTCATTGTATTTTAAGCAAGTTATCTCCAAATAAAACAGAAAATATGTCTATCTTAAGGGGATACTTCAGAGAAAAAAGAGAACTAATTAATGACCTTTGCCATTCCATATTTAGACCACAATATTCAAATCACAACCAATTAAGATTAACCAATAACTACAAAAAATTGTCCTAGCAATTTCGATTGTAATATAGTCTGTATAATAAGAGGATATAATTAGAGAAAATTAAGAAAATCTCCCTAGTTAGTTAACAGAGAACTTGCCAGAAGGCTAGGTTAGCAACTCAGCCCTCTATGGGTACATTTGTTCTGCTACTTTAAAAGCTATCAATAAAAAAATGATAAAAAAAGATTGTGAACAGTACCTTATTAAGGTCATAAAAATGCAACTTTTTAATAAACAACTTTAATTATAGGTAAGACAATTTTAAAGACTGAAAATTAAGGATTGCATAAAACATTTTTTTAAAAATCTGGTATTTGCTCGTTACAGACTGATTTTGTAAGACCTTGTTAAAAGCAAATTTAACAAAGCAGCTAAGCTGAATGCTGGTACAAATAAATAAGTAAAGCTGAAACCGCATGACACATTCCGTAATTCAGAGAGAATGAAAATGTATTTACCTTTCTAGAGGGCCACCAAATTTCTTATAGCTCTTGATAAACCTACCAGAAAATAATTGTTTGGTATAAATGTATGCTTCACCAGCCATTAAAAAAATATATTAACAACATATATAGAAGAAAATATTTGTTAGTGCAAAAATTCAGAGCATCGTAACTAATAAGAATCAATAAATTATACTACAAACAAAAAAATTAAGATATACTAAGACAAGACATAATTTAACACTCAGAACGATGTTTTGGTATCAATATAAATAAAACAATAGAAGCTAAATTTAATTTTAGAAATTACTTTATTATTTTCACAAGGCAAAAAGAGGTTCAAAGCTCCCTCGAGAAGAGTCTCCAGAATATTTATCAATCGTACAATAACTCCTCACATTCTAAGTGCTGATAAAAGTTGCCTGAATGGCTTTAATTCAGATGTATGGTATTAATTATACCAACAATGGAAAATGATGGTTTTACTTAAGTAGTTGGTGGATGAGGAAAAGTATCCAGGAAAAGCAGAAGTTGAAATGCTTCTTCAACTAAAGACAGACAGTCCAGTGGTCATAAAAGTACCCTTAGAAAAGCTAATAATGTGTTTAGTTTTCTGGTAGAAAGAATGAGGAAGAACTTTATCAGTCAGGTCTATGATTGAAAAGAAAAGAGTTACAATGGATTTGAAAGAAACAATAAACTAGAAATACAAAAATGAAAAATGTTTTTATAATTTCACATGCAAAACTATTACACAAATAAAAGTAAAGCTGTTTGTCATCCCATCCCCCCTTGAAGAAACAGGTATATATAAACATATGTTGAAGCTACAATTTATTCTGCACCATCAACCTTACCTCACCTCAATGCCTACTTGGATCTATCAGAAATGCCTTTAACATGGTTACTTTCAGAAAGGAAATCACCTCAGTGTTAAGAAACTAGAAAAATATACAACTAAATTATTACCACAAAAAAATTAATAATGGTGGGAGTCATAAATGCAATGAGAATTTTTAATTAAAAAAATCTAATGTATAAAATATACTTTCATTATTCAAAAGGACCACTACAGTAAACCACAAAAATAAAAAAATTTCAGTAAACAGTTTATCCATGAAATAAATAACATGCAAGGATTAGATGCGAAACTTGTTTTTTTTAGAGTTATAATGAATATCCAAAACCAGAACCACCCAATTCCAAATCACATATTTACCTCTTCTAAACCATATTAACTTTTGAAAATTACAGAATTTTACATTTTCATTGCACCCTTTAATAAAACCACGTTGAAGCAAGATGGTCTTATGTGGTCTTACCGCCTAATTTCAGCATCACTAAATCCTTTAATATTCTCCCGTGGGATGGTCCGTGGTCGTCCGCGTTTCTTGGGCCTCCTTCTCTCTGAGGCAGAGTCACTGTCGGACCCAGAGCACCTTCGGCTTCTACTGCGCCTCCCCTCACTTCCATTGAAGCTAATCTAGGTTTGGAAAACAAACGTGTGCCCAAAGCTCAGTTTAAAAAGAGCATTTATCTTAACAGCAAGGAAAAGCAGCATAAAGACTCAGTATTTTTAAAATGCTATTCAATGTATCAAAAATAATACATAAATATAAACTAAAAAGTAAATAGAAAAATATAGCATGTTAATAGTTTATTAGTAGCCTTACTAATAAAAGCACTCTTATAAAGACAAGAATAAAATGACATTATCCTTTTGTAAAAGTATAAATTGAGAGGCAATTCTTATCAAATGATGTAAATATAATACAAAATTGCACTACCTCACTTGTAATTTTTTAAAATAAAACATGCTATTAAAAAAAAAAATCTATCAACTTGACCCACACAAAATAAGCAATAATAGCTAATATTGGTAATGGTACATGAAAATGGATATTCATACACATCTGGTGGGGATTCTGACTTGAGTATAATTTGGCAATACTACATCAAAAGCCTTAAAAATTATCATTCTATTGACTCAGCAGCAGTATCACTTGTAGGCATTTCTAGAGATGATTATTAAATAGAAATGTGAGGGAATACTGACAAAATCATTTAGTTAATAAGATAAAAATGTAAATAATCTAAATACTAACAATCTACACAACAAAATACACTGAGAAGCCATTAAAACTTGTTACAGAATATGGCGGCGCCTGTAGCTCAAGTGGATAAGGCGCCAGCCACATACACCAGAGCTGGCGGATTCGAATCTGGCCTGGGCCTGCCAAACAACAAAGACAACTACAACCAAAAAAGAGCCGAGCGTTGTGGCAGGCACCTGTAGTCCCAGCTACTTGGGAGGCTAAGGCTACAGAATTGCTTAAGCCCAGGAGTTGGAGATTGCTATGAGCTGTGACGCCACAGTAGTCTACCTAGGGCAATAGCTTGAGGCTCTGTCTCAAAAAAAAAAAAAAAAATTGCTACAGAATAATTAACATTCATGATATACTGCAAAGGGAAGAAAACAAGTTGCAAATTATTGACTTCAGGGCAGCGCCTGCAGCTTAATGGGTAGGGCACTGGCCTCATATACTGAGGGTGGTGGGTTTCAACCCGGCCCCAGCCCAACTGCAACAAAAAAATAGCCAGGCGTTGTGGTGGGAGCCTGTAGTCCCAGCTACTCGGGAAGCTGAAGCAAGAGAATCACTTAAGCCCAGGAGTTGGAGGTTGCTGTGAGCTGTGACACCACAGCACCCTACTGAGGGAGATAAAATGAGACTCTGTCTCTTAAAAAAAAAAAAAAAAAGGAGGGGTATCCTGAGTAAATGCAACCAGAGATAAAATGGACAGACTCTCAAAAGAACAAAATCATCAAACTCAAGAATAGATACCTTGAATAGTTCCATTTCTCTAAAAGAAACTGAACTTAAAAATTTCCCAACACAGAAAACTCTAGGCCCAGATGGCTTCCCTGACAAACACTCCCATTTAAGGAAGAAAGAATCCCAACTCTACATCAACTTTTCCGAGAAATAGAAGACGATGACACATTTCTCAATTTGTTTCATAAAACACACTATTAGATCAAAGATATTATAAAACTATGGACCAACATTTCACACAAACAAAATCGACATCCAAGGTGGATACTCTCATGTTACAGAAATATTTTTTAAATCAGGAGTTACCTGCTTTGCACAATTCCTCATTCTTGGAAGCATATAGATTTCTTCAAGTTCCTTCTGTCTCTCCTCTTCTTCCAACCGTCGTCTTTGATCTTCTGGAATGATTTCCTCCCAATTCTTTGAGTTTCTTTCAGGTTCCAACTCAATGTCATCCTCATCCATATTTGAAAAGTTGGCAACCTGACAAATTCCAGAATTTAGTAGAACAACTACAGCAATATAAGAAAAACTGATCCTTAAATTGTATTTTCCTTTTTTAAGGTGAAGGAAAGAGCTGCAATGCAGTTGAGACCCCAGCACCTATAGGTAGTGAGTGGGCTGTGGGGGGACAAACCCCACTGACAAGCAGTCCCAGCTCGCGCACTTAGTAGGGCGAGCTGCTCCAACTAAACCATCCCTAAGACTGCTCCTCCAGGATGTTCCTTTTCCCTACTGCTCAACAAAATTATCACTGCAGTAAAAGTAAAAGCAGTTAACTGAACAACAAAAATTAAATTATACTAATAGTATGTTAGATAACCTTCTGCGAGAATCCCCAAACCACCAAAAGTTCATTTAGGGAATGCTGTAGAACAACCTAACAGTATCTTTATGATCATAAAAACAGGACCTAAAGAGTTATGGCAGACACCAGGAGTTCTCTGAGATCTCTGATAAATGATTTATGTGACCTAAGTCCTGGTTTTCTCAGAGCCAAAAGAAAGGTATAGCAACAGCATACAACTTTTGTGAGGAGTAACTAAGATGTAACTCACTGAAGGTACTGTGCAGAATGTTGTATACAGCAAGGACTCATAAGATCTAACCATCAATATCAATGCATTAAAACGTGTAGATAACTAAATTGAAGACAAGAAAATTATGTTTATTCTACACAAGGAATGAAGCTAAAAACATAGAGTATTTATTCTGTCCTATTTGTTATTCAAATATCATGGCCTTAAAGCCACTTGCATACAAATTATCAACTCAATGGTGTAAAAATTTAACCTACATTTACTCTAGTTACCAGTTTTTTCAAATTATCAATTAGTCAAATTAGGAAAATAGCATTAATTAGACCAATGAGGGAGAACCAATTTCAGAAATCCCAATCTCTTCAGAGGGTCACTGCAGGTGTCTAACTTACAGCTCCCTGCCATGGTCTATCTTCCACCAAGCAGCCAGAGAATATCATTAAAATTATCAGAGTTTTATTCACCTGTGTCCCTGTGTGTGCTATACTGCAGGAGCTCCGTAAACATTTGTTGAAATAATGACATGTTGAATTAATCATTAAAAACCTCAGTCACAGAACATGAGCTGGAGTACAGAAGAAGCGTTTAACCTCAGCAACTGGCACTCCACTCACACCAGACTCAGCTGACGCCTGCTGAGCCTCCTGACTCCCTGCAACCCTGCAGCCCTCACCAAACAGAAGATGTTTAAAATATTAATAAATAGTACCTTACTGCTGATTTTCTCTGACTGATTTTAGTTTTCTTATTGGAGATCATTCTTAAGATAATCTAATATTAAAATTAGTTGCAATACCTCAGCTAAAAGCCTTTTTCTGGAAATCTACATAACAAAGAGAACACACATGTCTGGAACTGGGTCATCTGCCAGGCACCCCCCTAGGGCCCCCACCTGATCAGAGCAACTTCTGAAGTGACCTTTGTCCCAACAAAGAATAGGTTTTATACAACAGCAAATGTTAACAAAAAATTGTCTTGCTGATGATGCCCAAAGATTAACAAAGCACTACATGATAAGCTATCTCAACTTACATAATTGTAAAGAAAAAAGAAAGAAAAAAAATCTACCTTGAACTGGGAAAGCAATTCGTCTCCAACAGTTAAAGGGCCTGGTTCATTTTCATGGGTTTCAGCCCTCTTCAAGATTTCATCTATATCCATTTCCTATAATTAGAAGAAAATTAAACACACCTGAATCCTGCCTCCTGTCTATGGGCAACTCACGTCTTGGGTTGGGGGGAGTTTGTGCTCTCACCTGGGGCTCTTGTTCTTCACCTTCAGGCTCCTTAAAAAGTTCCTCAGCACCAAACTTTAAAATGGCTGATAACTCTTCTTTATTAAAAGGAGTAGAACTAAAAACAGGAAAAACAAATAAAAATACTTAACATTAACAAATAACATTCACATAGCAAATTTACTAATTAACTGACCTAGTTGCTTTTTCAGCAGTGACATGAAAAAGTCAGATTGAGTGCAGCTTGACCTTTTTAAAAACTCAGGCACTCTAAGCACAGGACATTAAAGAGGTTTCCCTTAAAATCATCAATCTATAGAGGTGAAACCAGGTACTGAATATATCTTTTCAGGCTTGAAATCAGACCAAAGCCTTCAAAAGTATAACAAACATTAATATGCTATTTCAATGATCTACTAATAGTGAGCAGCCCCTCAGAAAGCGCATCCCCGTGCTCCAGGAGCCCCTGGTGGCAGAGCTGCCCACCTTGATGGGGCAGAGCCCGTGTGCAGCACCGTCTTCCCAGTGGTGTCCATCCTCTGAATCACAAGATGATCTAAAACCATCTTCTTTTTGGCCCTTTCAAGGATATCTTCTTCAACTGATCCCTTTGTAACCAGACGATAAATATTCACCTGTGAAATACGCATGAGGAAACAAATTGAGTAAAAAGGACTTGTTTTGCTGACCTGAAGCACCCAGACACTGACACACAGACTGAGGCTCGTCCAACACGGAATCCTCACTTCAGAAACAAGTGGACACAACACTCTACCTAATAGTATGTGCAAAGCTAAAGTTATTCAATTTAAGGAGCTTCTTTCAGAATATGTCCTTTCTTCTTACATTTTGGTTAGGAGATTTTATTTGCTTATTGTTTTTCTGTTATTCTTTAGGAAAGATAGCAATTTTTAAATTACAGATTAAGCGAGAGGAAAAATGAGGGGAAGGATGGTAAGCTTCTGACAGTCTCAAACTGGATCCCTCAATCTTTATACTTTTCATCCATCCATATAAATGCAAAGTTCTACAAACCATTCCCTAAGCCAAGGAAGAAGCCATGACATAAAAAAAGAACCACAATTTGGGGGTACTCTGTCACAACCATGTCAGACAGCTGTGCGCAGACTGTAACATGAGACTGGTTTTTCATTATATAAACAGGAAATTTTGTGAGCATGTGGACAAAACAAAGGCTAACAGAAAAGCAGCACTGAGTTATTCAAATTTGCTTTCAAAAGTTAAAATAAGCAAATAAATACATTTTAAAGATTTTATAGTCAATGAAAAAACATTACACTCTATAGTTACAAAGAGAACACAGGATCAAAACAAGAGCACAGGGCAAGTCACATCAGCTCTGTCAGATGCTCTAGGCGATTCTGGTGAACTGATGGATTCCTCCATACCCTAGCAGTGACTGTGTTCCAGCCATCTTCCAATGATCCAATGATATTGTTTTTTCCTCTAAAGGGGTTTTTTTTTTTTTTTGAGACAGAGCCTCAAGCTGTCACCCTGGATAGAGTGCCATGGCATCACAGCTCACAGCAACCTCCAATTCCTAGGCTCAAGTGAGTCTCCTGCCTCCGCCTCCCAAGTAGCTGGGACTATAGGTGCCCGCCACAACACCCGGCCATTTTTTGGTTGCAGCTGTCATTGTTGTTTGGCAGGCCGGGCTGGATTCGAACCCGCCAGCTCAGGTGTACGTGGCTGGCGCCCTAGC
>CAUYRH010020084.1:0-31060 GCA_963574655.1 Perodicticus potto | reverse complement strand
AATACTATGCAGCCTTAAAGAAAGATGGAGACTTTACCTCTTTTGTGTTTACATGGATGGAGCTGGAACATATTCTTCTTAGCAAAGTATCTCAAGAATGGAAGAAAAAGTATCCAATGTACTCAGCCCTACTATGAAGCTGATCTATAGCTTTCATATGAAGGCTAAAACCCAGTTATAGCACAAGAAATGGGGAAAGGTACAAGGGAGGGGAGGAGGGAGGATGGGTAGAGGGAGGGCAATTGGTGGGATCACACTTACGGTGCATCTTACAAGGGTACAAGTGAAAATTACTAAATGTAGAATATAAATGTCTTCATATAGTGAATAAAAGGCCATGAAGGCTATGTTAAATAGTTCAATAAAAATATTTCAGATTGTATATAGTCAGCACATTAAAAAAAAAGAATACTCTGAAATAGAATAGAATGGTATGATCCTGCATCACATAATGACATGTTGACTGACCACATATATCACAGCCATCCCTTGAGATCATTGTATACATGAAAAGTTCCTATGAATGAGCTCAGCTTTGCAAGTGGACAATGTCACTGGTTGGTATATTTGATAGGGCATCACCACTAGCAGGAACTTAGAACAACCACCAATACTCACCATTTATCTCTGTGAGTCTTTCCACCTTTCTCTGTTCCTAGCCGACCCCAGGCAGTCTAGATGTTGCCCCCAGTGCTTCTTGTGACCTCCTGGGATGTGTCTCTGACTGCTGGACAAGTTGGCTATCTGTGTTTGGCTCTCTGTTTTCACTGTAGAACCATGAAGCCTGGGAAATCCTCTCAAGTTGTTGTGCCAACTTATTGAAGGAGCAACACCATCAAAATCAGACTACTCTTTACTCTTCTGTTGTTTTTTTTTTAATCAATTCAAATTCTTTCTTTTTCTTTTTTCTGTTTTCTTTTTCTTTTTCTTTTCTTTTTTTTTTTTTTTTTTGCAGTTTTTTGGCCGGGGCTGGGCTTGAACCCGCCACCTCCGGCATCTGGGGCCAGCGCCCTACTCCTTTGAGACACAGGCGCCGCCCTTCTTTTTTTTTTCTAAATAAGAGCCATTGATAATTTCAACAAAATAAATATGATTTGGCTCAAATATTTCCTACAGTTCTTGTGGCAGACACAAACTTGAAAATAAGATATGAATCCAATTCATAATTCTGTACTCCACAAGCTTAATAAGCCCTAGAAAAATGCAGTTTCTTTCAAAAGAAAGGTTTCTTTTTATCCAAAAGAACCCCCAGTATACCAGTCCTTCTCTTAAAAATTAACATACAAGCATTATATAATTTATCTGACTTACTTGACATGCATGAAAACCTCTTTTAGGGCTCTGAACTACTTGGGATGTCAAGAAACACCTAACCCCCATGATTTTTGATCTTGAGCATGCGGTTTTCCTGCTTGCCAATTTACTACAAGGCAAGCCTGATGCAGTATTCTTTTGTAAGTTTCCATTGATCTGTTTAAATTTCTGTTTAAACTTGTTGCAACTCCCCATTTCCTACATGAGAAGAGCAGAGATTTTTGCCTACAGGTTTAGGGGCTAACACATTGATGTGTACTTTCACTAATGGCTACAGTTTTCCAGGGGGTGATGACAGAGGGGCCCACTAATCTCTAAGTGAACACTAACAACAGGTACTTAGCTGTTCACACTAAACATGAAACCTTACCAGGATTTTCAAAGGCAGGGAAGGTATGTATTGCAGTCTTCTGCACATCCTTCCTAAGCAAGAACCCAGTAGCCTTAGATTATATATTTACTAGCCTTTTAGATCTCTTCCACCTTCCTCAACTAAGAAACTGTCACCTTGACATATATTTCCATAGAAAAGACCTTGGAATCACCACTTCTGCGCTCTGAATTCCTACCAAGATTCATTTGGTGTTTGTTTTGGAGGTTTCAAGACTATCCCCAAGTGGTCTTGTTCTCTAGAAAGACTCACAAGACACAATAGCATGTTATGCTCATGGTTAAGTTTCATAAGAGCAAGAATAACAGGAAAATATGCACTGGGAAGAGTTTGGGGAGGCCAATATAGGCTCTGAACCATCACTGCATAGGATGTGCCTTTCCTCTGGATCTGAACTATGAGGAATTTAAATAAAAAGAGACTCTGTCATGAGAAGGATTTTATGGAACATTGGTTGCTTAGGCACATCCTGCTCTCAGTCGTCATAACCAAAACTCAGGACCCCCATAATAAAATCATGTACATGCCATCAATCTTGATATTTGTGCAAAAGAATCACATGGCATGGTCTATCGTTCTAGGCATACACAACAGAATCCTCAACATAAATCTTCTGAGGACCAGATTACCAAGGGTTGACCAGGGGTTACTGTGGTTCTATGTCCATGGAGACATAGAAGAAACAAGGAACCATCTCCATTCTTTTCACAGTGCTCTTTTCAGAGTAAGATGGAATTTTTTAAAGATACGAAAAATAAATTCATGGTAAGAATTGTACTTAGGCAAACACATTTGATGAAACAGGGCATTTTCACAGAAAAATATATGTGCACATCTACATACCTTTATACACACAATCTCTGTGCAAACTGTCAGGATTCGAGGGCAAATAATTTATTTGGAAGGTAATCCCGGGAAATAAAAGCAGAGAGTATGGGAAAAAGAGAGGTTAAAAAATAAAAGCCAATAAAATCTCATGATCAAGCCAGCCATCATTGTGGGCAACCAGGACTGTCGTGCTGAGAAAGTCTGGAGGCAATATGGTATATCAGTTATCCAACCAAGAGCACAAAAATAGAAATATTTATCTACCAAGTCTCCTTCTATCATTTTTCAAGGACTGCTTTTAGGGTCATTAACTTCCCAGCACTTCTGGCTTGTTCTATGTGCAAGTCAAATTGGCACCTACAGCCATTTAAAAAAACTCAAATAAAATTACAAATGTTCAAGTAAATAATCAGGTTTGTGGATACAGGCAGGGAATTGAAAATGTCTGCTATGTATACATGCATAAACACAAAAATGTTAATGCTAACCGTTTTAGAAAGTCAGTTTGGTTGTGAGTCATAAACATGGTCCCCTGGAGATTAAAATAGTCTAAGGTATCATCCAATAAGATTGTATTTAAAATTAAAGCCTTGGGAACAAACAACATTTACTATTAAGGACTGGATCACTGTGTTGGAAAACCAAGCATCATGTGTGACAATCAGGGAATCGGTGCTGAACAGTTGTCTAATGCCCCGTGAATCATACAACATAAGCTACTGTGTTTACAGAAATAACATAAAATCATTATCTTTTTTACCTTCTTGATAGAGACTTATTAATCCAAAGATACCACTGATTATAAAAGGTCATAATTTTATATTTTCCTAAAATGGAAAGAAGAAAGAAACTGCCAATTCACTATCACTTGATGCCAATTTAGAAATGCATTTCTATTTTTGAGATAGTAGAATGTGGAAAACTCAAGTGTCTTAGAATTGATAAAGTATGATAATATTAATTAATTCAAAGGTTGCTGGTAGGAAATGAAAGAAAAGAAATGACATGATAATCACAGACTTGATCATTTATAAAATGATCCTGATAATGTATTTAGTATTAATAAGCACTCTTTTGAAGAATGTTCATGCTTTTTCCTACACTGGGTGACTTTTATCTCTGAACATCAAAACCTGTTCTAAGAACAATTCTGTGTAGTCACAGGAAGCTTTCTTGGTTGTTGCCTGGACTTGGATCATTGTGAAAAAAACAGAAGAATGAGCTGGTTCTTCTTTTTTTGTTGCTGTTGTTTTTTTTTTTTTTTTCCTCTCTCTCTTCTATCTACTTACTTTGTCATTACTACCTGCTATAATATGAATGTTTGTACCCCCATATGTTGAATAATAATCGCCAATGTGATAGTCCTGGAAGGTGGGAGCCTTTTGGAAGGTGCTAAGGTCATCAGGGTGGAGTCCTTATGAGTGGTATCTGTGCCCTTATAAAAGGGCAGAAAAAGAGTAATGGGATGCAAATAAGTAAGAAAAATGAATTCTCAGCATAGTAGGAGAAATGAAGGGATGAATATCTCACCTATTGATTTTCTGAACTCCTGAATATTATTCATTTGTTCCTATTTTCAAACTGATAAGTACTATAATAATTTACATGGGTTCTCTGTTACAATCAACATACTTTTTTTGACATGAAATAAGAGTCAAATACTTACCATTTTATGTTAGTTGCATATGTTATCCCTTTTAATCCTTGTCATACCCATTGTAAAAGAGCTGCTTTTGGCACAAATGAAGACTCTGTGGCTCAATGGCCTTATGCAGTTTCCAAAAGGATCTAGCTGAGTAGTTGTTCCAGAATTCCAAATCAAGTTATAATTTTAAAACCATGGAAAGTGGTTCTTACAGCTAAGCAATATTCAAAATGAAGCTCTGCCTTTAAAGGACACAGGAGATTAGACCCTATTCTGTTTTCAACCATATTTCAAATCCTCTTTTGGAAATAGACATTGATGGTTATTGGAGGTCACTCTTCAGGGCACATGGTGTTGAGTCATTGACATACTGTTTCTGTGTTATAAGGTGAAAAAGATGAAATATTTTGCTATGTCTCAAGTGTTGTCTCTTTCACTTATGTAACCTTAAACAACAACAACAAAAAGCCTAAACATTAGCAAAGATTAATATATTCTGTCCTCTGTATATCTATAGAGATCGCCAAATTTATTTATTCAGTCATTTTTCATTCTTCAAAAGATTTACTGAGCTTTACTCAAGAAGAAAAAGACACAGTTAAGGGGATGTCAGGGATTATTAAGAATACAGTAGATGCAAGCTCAGTCAAAACATAACACTTTACGAACTAAGTGAGAAAAATGAGCAAAAATTAACATTTTCAAATTACCTTCCTTTGTTAAAATGAACTTTTAAATTGTGTAAACTTATGATTAAAGTTAGTACATTAGGAGTGTCTTTTTTATATTTCCTTTATGCACAGATCTGGACATACAAGTTCAGTATTCTTTATGCATTTCCTATAGACCAAACTGAGCCAGGGTCTCCAAACTGCACGCCCTGAGTCCCTGTGAAGTACAAATCCTGGAATAATAATTTTTTGTTCAATGCCTTTAATTGTGTTCATGAGAAAATAAATCTATTTCTATGAGAGCTACTGTCTGTATGGAGTTTGCATGTTCTCCCCATGTCTGCAAGGGTTTTCTCTGGGTATTTCAGTTTCCTCTTACATCCCAAAGTTGTGTCTGTTAGATTCATTGGCATGTCCACATTGTTCCAGTCTGAGTGAGTGTGGGTGTGTATGTAAGTTCATCCTGCCATGGAATGGCCTCCTGTCCAAGGTTAGCTCCTGCCTTACTCCCTGAGATGCCAGGATGGGCACAGCCACCTGCAAACCTTAATTGGAATAAACAGATTGGAAAATGAATGAACATAGTATTGTAAAATTAAAAAATACTAAAGTCTAGGGTAATCCTACAGGTGCATAAAAATAAATGATGTGACACAAAAACATCAGTGAGCCTGCCATACCTGTGATTGTTTTGGAACTGAGTGGTGCTAGGAGGTGCTTCTTATGGTGCTTGCTTGGCCAACATTTATTCCTTAATTTAACCTACCACTACCATGACACCATCGCTCACTGATTCACCAAAATTTGGGTAAATTATTATCTCACATGTTTCCCCAAATGTATGTATGGTTCATTTTTTTTTTTTTTTTTTTGTAGAGACAGAGTCCACTTTATCGCCCTCAGTAGAGTGCCTTAGCATCACATAGTTCACAGCAACCTCCAACTCCTGGGCTTAGGCAATTCTCTTGCCTTAGCCTCCCAAGTAGCTGAGACTACAAGCGCCAGCCACAATGCATGGCTGTTTTTATGTTGCAGTTTCACCGGGGCCGGGTTTGAACCCGCCACCCTCAGTATATGAGACCAGAGCCCTATCTACTGAGCCATAGGTGCTGCCCATGGTTCACTTTTTAAAATGTTTAATATGTCAAGTATTTGGGTTTTTATTTGGAAACCCTGTAATGTCTTTGTGACCAAAAATAAGACAGAGGAACTTAACTAATGTTTCAGTCATAAAATTGGTTTTGTTATATTTTGTTTTCCTTAAAGTTACAGTTATTAAGAAGCTATCCACAAGGTTAAGTGAAGAATTACTTTTCTCTCTGGCAGCTGGAAAACCACAGACACTTTATGCCAGAATAGCTAGACAGTAGGAAGGACCAATCAAATGTAGTCATCTCCAACTGGTTCTCCACTGACATCACCAAGTTAGGTTAAAACTGCCACCTGGAAATGATAAATGCTTGAACTGATGAAAATCTCTATACCCTGACTCAATCATTATACATCGTATGCTTCTCTCATATCACATGTACTTGTACAAACATGGACAACTATTATGTATCTATGATAACTAAAAATAATTTATCACCAGTTGTTCACACCCATCTTCATCTGATGCACCTCTGATTTCTCGTCCTATTGTTTCCATACAAATGCTGCAGAAAACTTCCCTTTCTCTCAAGAAGTGTAGACAGAGCTGTCTTCATTATCTTCAATATTATATCAAGTTAAGCTGTTGGGCTTTTCTTCCCATAGAGATTTCAGGCAAGGGAAGTCAGAAGTCACAGAGTAGAGAGTTCTATCCACAACACCTTCTAAAATTCAGATTTCTCTTTTCCAGGAAGTACTTGGGGGTCTTAGAAATAAAGTCATCTTTATTTCAAGTGACTTCCAGGAAGAATTCATCCTTAATGAGTTCTTGATTGAGGTTTTCTATAGTGTCCATCCAGTGGCAATCCTGCTCCTTAGTTTAGGCATAAGTATTTGAAGCAATGCTAACCCCAGACAGGAAGTGTCCTTAGCATTTGGCCAACACCTGATGTGTGTTCAGTTCCTGGCATTACATATTTTGCATTATCTACTTATAAATGTTTCAATATCTTGCGTCTGGTAGCTTGGACGAACATTAATTAGAGACCGTCTTATACATGTAGCATAGAACTGTGACTCCACAGTTAGTCACAGTGACTTTACCAAAATTTTAAATTTTAGCCCAAAGACCTGCACTTGTTCATGCTCTGTCACGGAAACATTGATACTGGTGGACTTCCCTGCCATCTGCATCTGCTTTGTGACATAATGTGGCTTTGTTTTGGCAAACTCTGACAATTTACTGGACTTCACCAACCCTTTTGGTATTATTTTTTCATGTTCAGAGTAACACCACACACCATTCTCAGGAATTCAGATGTTTTGGCGATCTAGACTGTCTTCGTCATTATCACTCTGAATCATAAACAGTAATAAAGGAGGTCATCCTGCACACTGAGGACCACTGGGTCCTGCTTATTCATCACCAATACTCACAAGGAAAACTGCCTAACTGTGAGCTAGAATATCTTTTCTATTGTCCATCACCACCACTCTATCTTCCTGTATCAAGTCTTCCCCCTTTTTAAGTGTGTCAGCTACAAACACCTGCTGACCTGGATGAAGATCTTGCTGAAAGTCATTCTCCTCATCCAAGGAGTCTGGCTGATAGTGATTGTTGTGGTGGTGCACTATTATTCTGGGAATTATTGTCATTGTTATTATTGGCATTCAATTGCTAACAGGTATGAAGGAAACTCCAATGTCTGTGCTCAAACCAACTCAAGGACAGCCCTTGAGTTGGACAAAAATTCAATAAGCTGCCCAAACAAGTCAGGCATCAGAGTATAACATCACCACCATTGGCTGATATTAACCAAACAGTTCCATCTTAAGTCAGCTGACATCCAAGTGTATGGGTTATAGAGATGAAGCAATTATACCTTTCAAACATTTGGCACTGAAAAATTATATGAGTTCCTTTGTCTTTATGTCAGTGATGATACCAGGATTTTCTGCCATATCAGCTCAACTGTGCATTACCAGAAATACATCAGCCATTCTTCTGTGCAGCAAGAACTCACCTAAACATCCCACATAAGTGGTTTTAATCTGGAGGAACTCCAACTCTGCCATCTTTAGGGCAGAAAAAAATACTATCTATGGTTACAGAAAGCTGGATCCCAATTTCATGGAACTTATAGGCAGCAGGGATGATGAGATGTATTTCAAGACCATTTATTACAAGATCCTCAAATAATACTCTACATATCTAAAAACAGCTGATCTCCAACTATCTCCAGTTACATATCAGATAAAACATAAAAGGAAAAGAACTTGAACAATTTCTAAGTGTAGTAAATTTGCACTGAGTTTAACTAAGTCTGGTACTAAGGAGACATATTTCCACTAAAGTATGGGTCCCACATTCCTCATGATAAAAGTTGTTATGCTGATGCAGAGACAGTCTTTACATAGCTATGGTTTAGTTGAATCTTACCCACTTCATAGAAAGGTGCCACAGGATTGAGGCTACAAAGTATTTCAGAAACATTTACCCCAATTAAATGTAAACTGTGCATTTTGGCTCCCTTAGGAGTTGTCAGCTTCTTTTTAGGAGAAATTGGAGATGCTCCTTTACAATAGCAAAATGTCCCCCAAGTATGAACATGTGCATTTATGTCCAAAAGAAGTCTACCAACTCTGAATGATGATTTTTCCATACCCACTAAGTTTAGACATGCCTGCAAAGCTTCTAGGGCTCCTGATATGTTATACGCCTCATGGTCAAGTACTATTCACCACTTGAGATATCTAGGGGGACAAGGGTGTAGACCATTTAGCTTTTGATGTCTGGCATCTTCACCAGTAGTGTTAGAAAACTGGAATATGTGAAGCCACTTTGCACATTTTCTCAAGACCACAGGGAGCCATAGTCTTCCAAACTCCCAGATACAGAATCACTGCTTCCTTTAGTTCTGGGAATGACATTACATACACCTGATATCCTGCAAAGGAAGGTACCTAAAAATAAGGCAAAGCACTTCAGGTCAAAGTTCATTTATATAGGCCTTTTGTTCATCTGATACAGATTCCATGGGGATTTCATTATTCATGAGACAAGTTTTAACACTTTCCTTCAGTAGCCCCGTGGCTGAATTGTCTCCAGTATCAAAGAGCAAATCACTCCTCTTGGTTATTTGACTTAGATGCACCAATACCACCCTTCACAGTCAGTGAGTGTGGTGGAGAAGGAGTGAACAAAGCTACTGTTAAATTGGCAGATTTAATGTAATGAGAAGGCAAAGAATTTTTAAGGACTGGTAATATAAACTTTCTTCAAGGAATAAATGTATGCCCATAGTTAGAAAGGGCAGGGTTTAGGAATAAGATTGAATTGAACAAGGAATTAAATCTGCAAAATATTTACTTTTTCCTCCCGGTATTTACATGACTATTTCAAATAAAATGATTCATTGCTATGATAAATCATATATTTCTTCAAATACTATGTAGATGTGGTTTTAAATTTTGTTTTAAGTCATTTAACCCACTAACAATCTGTGCTAATGTGTTTCTAGAAGAACTCATGCATATTTTCAATATTGGAGGAAAACAAGCAACATGAAATTTTTAATAACCAATGGAAAATTCAAGGTATTGTGATAACAGTAATAACATATTAAGCACTATTTTGTTTTCTTAAATAGGCTATATAAAATTAAAGTGCACTAGAACTTTTACCCCCTGATCACAGAGGTTTTTCTCTGTCTAGTTTACTGCTAATTCTCATTGTTAGAACAGTTTCTGGCATCCAATAATCATTCAATAAATATTAGTTAAATTAATGGTTTAAAAGGAAATACAGGTACATGACTTTAGAGGTTTTTAAAACATTTTTAATGATGACTTTGAATTATTAATTTTACTATAGTATTTAGCCAGAACACAGCCTTGTTTAAATTAGTTGGGAAATAGGAGAATTTCCTCTTACATTCACTGGTGTTAGCTTGCAAGTTTTCATCTTAAATACTTTGGATTTTGGTCTGCTTGTTTGTTTTATTTTATCCCTTTCTAGACTCTTTGATATCAATTTTTGATATTCTCAGTGAACCTTCCAGGCAACGTCAATGAAAGGTTTTGCTGCCCCGAAATTTCTTCTAGAAGCTACAATGGCAGGGACAGAACCTTCCCCCTCCCACCATGCCCAGTGCCAAGCTAAGTACCCAGATCATAGTAGAAAATAAATGAACATAGTTCAATTAAGTAACAACTAATATTAATGTATCTCTGGGGGATGAAGACTATCATCACTGGCCATCCTTACTTTAATTTAGCAAAATCCCCTGATGTTGCCTCTTTATTATTTTTTATATCCTTCACAAAAGGTGTTTTTTAAAATGCGTCCATTCTATGCACCTGAAAGAATGGGGGGGAAATCTTTTTCTCGTATTTCTACAAATAAATGCAGCTGTTCTAAAATATTTCCCAAAAGTGATGAGAATGAAAAGCATTAGATTTAGAATGATACATATGTTTGGAATTGGCCCAGATGAAGTCACACATAACCCTGTTTTGAACAAACGCATTTTATGAAAAGAATAATGACTACTCACAAAACCACTGAGAAGAAAACTCCCTTCATAACCCATAAGGCAGCTTATTTCTTTACTGATGAATGTTTCAACTTTGGTACCATTATTCTGCTTCACATAAATAAAAACCTTTGCAAAAAAAATTATATTTATGAATTATGTATTAGAATCCCATTTTAAGACATTTTAAACATTGGCTAATGCTACTTGTATCATGCAGACTGCAAAATCTTCTTTCTCATGAACTTATAACAGAAAATTTTAACTTAGGAGATCAAAAACATATACAATGATCACAATGAACAATAACAAAATCATGTCTCAATGAAAAAGAATATATTAATTATAAATAAATTATTTTAATTAAATGTGTGCATAGCCATTCATTTCCTAAACAGATTAAAAATATGAATATACAAGCAAAAATTTAATCCAAAATTCAAACTTTAAAACTTGTTAAATCAATTTTGATTTTGATTCTTATGTTTTAAAAGATAAGTGATAATTATTAATATTTAATCAAATTGCATTTATAATGGGTAAGGAAAGCTATGATGTAGTCCTCAATTTGCTTTTACTTATATTTCACCAGCATCACTTTGCCTGATACTTCTAGAACACAGTGTATTAATCAATTATTTTCTTGATAGAATATATTTCTAGGGTGAAAAATTTCAGAGCTATCTATTCCAGCTCCTGAGGAAAAATTATTGCCACATATTCTCACCTTGTATCCTGAATATATAAAGTAATTACTGAATCACTTATATAGCACATATAACTTGTATGCATGATTTTTTTATTTGAAAAGAGAGCAATTTCACTGAGGCAGTTTATATACAGTCCCCCAAACTAAGAATTTATTTGAATAATACTGGGGAAATACTGTTGAAGCCAAGGAAAACAACTTAAACTCTTGTGGTCTTGCCATAGGAGCTCCCAAAATGTTGCAGAACTTTTGAACTTCTAACTAGAACTTTGTTAATATGGGTTAGCTCCCACTTCTTAGCCTGCCCCTCTCTTCTTCCTCTTAGATGAAATTTTAGGGCATGTGCCATGCGTATAAAAATGTGAAACTGAGAGAAAGAGAAGCAGAGAGAGACAGAGGGTTGCAGATACGAATAGTACAGATTATTCAGATATCCACATCTCAGCCAGTGAATTCTTGTCCTAGGGCAAGATCACAGAGTGAAAACATGGCAGCCTGGTAATAATGGCTAATGTTGGTCACACACTGCACATCAGACACTGTTCTACACACTCATTTATCTTATTCAAGTTTCTCAGTGAACCTAGGATCTCTTTATTCATATCCCTTTTTATGCATAAAGGAACTTAAGCATTGACACAATAAGAAAATCTTCTAGAGTTCCATACTCTTATTTTAACAAAAACAATCTGATTCCAGAGACCACGTATTAACCTCTACATGCTACTGAATGTGTTGTAGGGGCACGGTTGGCACAAGAAGCTGGCAAAGCATATTCCACATATTCCTTTATCACCTCATCAAAATCTCAGATTCATGTAATGCCTTACATTAATGTATCTACAGATTTGATGTAATCCTTCTGAAAATACTAATGACATTTGTCAAAGATGTAGAAAAAACAATTCTAAAATGTTTATGGAATCACAAAAGACCTCAAATGGCCAAAGCAATCTTAAGCAAAAAGAACAAAGCTTACTTATAGCCTATTTTTGACAAGAATGCTAAGATACACAATGGAGAAAGGACACTCACTTGAAAAAAATGCTGCTAAGAAAAGTGTATATTCACATGCAGAAGAATAAAGCTGGGCTCCTATCTCTCACCATATACAAAACACTCAACTCAAAATGGCTTCAAGACATAAATTTAAGACCTGAAACAATACAACTTCTAGAAGAAGCCTTAGTCTAGGCAAGGATTTTTGGGATAAGACCCTGAAAGCATAGGCAACATAACCAAATGTAGACAAATGAAATTACATTAATTAAACATCTACTGCTTAGTGGGGGAAACAATCAAGAGAGTGAAAAGACTATATACAAAATAGGAGAAAATATTTGCAATTTGTGTATCTGACACAGGGTTAAATATCCACATATAAAATATAAGGAACTCAGAAACAATAATCTGATCTTTAAAATGGTTAAAACATCCAAATAGACATTTCTCAAAAGAAGCCTTCCAAGTGGCCATAGGCATATGAAAAAGTGTTCAACATCACTAATCAACAATGAAATGAAAATCAATACCTCAATGAAGTATCACATCATAGCTGTTAGGATGGCTATTATCAAAAAGACCCCTCCCCACCCCCCCAAAAATAGTGAAGGCTGGTGTGAATTTAGCAAAAGAGGAACTCTTATATTCACTGTTGGTGGGATGTAATTAATTGTGGCCATTATGACAAACAAGATGGAGGTGCCTCAAAACGTTTAAAATAGAACTGCCATATAATCCAGCAACCAAAGAATATATATCCCAAAGAAATGACATCAGTATGTTGAAGAGGTATTATTCACAAAAGCCAAGGTATGGAACCAACTTAAGTGTCCATCAATGGATTAATAGATAAAGAAAACGAGATATACACATATATATGTAGATAGATATAGACATATAATGAATTGCTATCCAGCCATTAAAAAGAACAAAATACTGGGTTTGGGGGGGGGGGTTTGTTTTTTTGCTTTGTTTTGTTTTTTTGTAGAGACAGAGTCTCACTTTATCACTCTCAGTAGAGTGCTGTGGCATTGCATAGCTCACAGCAACCTTCAACTCCCGGGCTTAGGCGATTCTATAGCCTCAACCTCCCAAGTAGCTGGGACTACAAGCACCTGCCACAATGCCTGGCTATTTTTTTGTTGCAGTTTTGTGGGGGCCAAGTTATGGGGCTGGCACTCTACCCACTGCGCCACAGGTGACATCCCAAAATCCTGTCATTTGTGACAATGCAGATGAACCTGAAAGACTTATTAAATAAGCCACTCATATGTGGAATCTAAAGACGATCTTGTAACAGTAGAGTAGAATAGTGGTTACTGTAGGCTGGGGAGAGGGGAGAGATGGAAGGATAGGAAGAGATTGATCAGAGGATACTATGTTACTATGTTATGTTAAATAGGAGAAATAAGTTTAGGTGTCCTATTGAACAGTATATTATGGATAACAGTATTGTACTGTATATTTCAAAATAACTAGAAGAAGATAATTTTTAATATTCTTACCACAAAGAAATGATAAGTGTACAAAATGGTGGATATTTTATACTAAATAGCCTTTTTTGATTTGTACACATGTATGTATAAATCAAAACATCACACCATACACCATAAATATGTGTACTTATTATGTGTCAATAAAAATTTTTGATTAAAAAAATAAAAGACATCAAGGAGAGGATATTCTCTCCCTTTACACTGGACACAGTGCATCTTTAGATTCCCAAGAAAACATACCCCTGATGGAATAAAGAAGTCACATATCAACGGCATCTGGGACCATCCCTGGGGTGATTAAGGAAATAGCAGGAAACCATTACACAGAAAATACAAGTGAGAACACTGATGAAATATCAGTCATCTGAGATGCAACGGGGCCCTGCCACATGGACATTCCAAGTATCATTGAGGAATTGAATTCCTGGCTTGGCAAATGACATCACAAGTTCTTTAAACAACACTTTTACAGATGTTCCCCTTGTATTCTCTTAACTACAGAAATTGTTCATTAAATATGCATCTTATTCATTCGTATGAAATGTTCTGACATCTAACTGGTAAATATTAATATTCAGGAATTTTATAGGACTCAGGGCCTAATATACAATAATTCATATATATCATTGGGGGCATTTATGGCAAAAAACAATCCTTATATGGTCTCTAAGTTATATATTGAGAAGCAGATATCCAGCCAATCTCCATCCTTACCTTTTACGCACCATATGGTCTTAGAATGATGTGATTAAATCTAGGAAAATGAAATAACATTACTTCAATAATGAATTTGTTGACAGTTATCTTTCTTATTGAAATCTTTACAATTTCAGATTAACTCTACAGTTAATAATATCTTTGTGTGGAAGAAAAGATTCTTAGAGAAGCGCTCTTCTGAAGGTTATCTATACTATTTTTTAATATCTGTCAGGCTTTCAGAGCTCTCCTGATGATCACTGTAATATAAAATATGGATTTCACAAACAAAAGCAAAAGCCCAAACTCATTTTTTTCTTTTTGTATTCATTCTTGCAAGTCCTTGATGCCTGCTATAGAAAAAAATACCTATATTTTCCTGGTGAAAGTTATCAGTTCAGTTCATCCTTTCAGAAGCACTCTTTCCTCCACAGGCACATTTTCTCATAGAAGGAAAGATGAAACTAATATTTCATCAAAATATCAGATCATAATTTTATTTATTTTTAAAAATTTTATTGTTTGGGATTCATTGAGGTTACAAATAATTAGGTTACACCTGACTGCATTTGTTATATAAAGTCCCTTTTATAAATGTGTCCTGAAGTGTGCCATGCAACATGACTCCCCCATCCACCTCCCTTCACCCCTTTCACCACTTGCTCATTCAACCCCCCCACCTTGTATTATCTCATCTACTGTCTTCATGTTAGAATTGAGTACCTTGGATACTTGCTTCTGCATTCTTGTGATACTTTACTAAGAAGAATGTAATTCAACTCTATCCAGGTTAATACAGAAGTTGTAAACTCTCCATCTTTTTTGTACCTGAATAGTATTCCATGGTATATGCATACCACACCTTTTTAATCCATTCCTGGGTTGGAGGGCATTTAGACTGTTTACACATTTTAGTGATTATAAATTGTGCTGCGATAAACAGTCTAGTGAAAATGTCCTTATGACAAAAGGAATTATTTTCTTCTAGGTAGACACCTAGTAATGGGATTGCAGGAGAGGCCTGATTTGAGTTCTTTGAGGATTCTCCATACAACCTTCCAAAGAGGTTGTATTAGTTTGCAGTCCCACTACCACTGTAAAAGTGTTCTTCTCTCCACATCCAAGCGAGTATCTGCTGCTTTGAGACTCTGTGATGTGGAATATTCTCACTGGGGTTAGGTGATGTTTCAGAGTAGTTTTGATTTGTATTTCTCTGATGATTAGGGATGATGAGCATTGTTTCATGTTTGTTAGCCATCTGTCTTTAGAAAAGGTTCTATTCATCTCTCTTGCCCAGTGACATATGGGATTGTTAGGTCTTTGTTGTGGTTGTTGTTGTTGATTAATTTAAATCCTCTATAGATCCTAGTTATCCAGCTTTTGTCAAATTTATAATATGCAAATATCTTTTCCCATTCTGAAGGTTGTATGATAGCTCTGGTTTTTGCTTCCTGTACAGAAGCTTTTCAGTTTAATTACATCCCATTTGTTCATTTTTGTGTTGCTGTTGCCACGGAATGATGAATGATTTTATTTTACTGTGTAGATGTAATCTATTGGCTAGCATTTTATTGAGAATTTTTGCATCTCTATTCATTAGTGAAATTAGTCTGATCATAATTTTAAGAATATGAATCCCTTTCAGATAATTGAATTTAAAGTATAGAAAACACCTTTTGATTGTTGTCATATGGATGGCAGTGCCTAAAGATCAAATTGAGTTTTCTTGTATATTCTATTTATTTTACCTACATAATATTTCTCCCTAAACTTTATAGTATGGAAATGGATTCAGGTTTTCATAGACTCTTGAAGTAATGAGCCTTAACTTGGCCAATTGGTCTTTTATATTTCCAAGTTAATATCGCTTACCATAATGTACTCAATAGAACAAAGAACAAATTTCCCCAAAGATAGACATTTTTGCATAATACCAAGCAAACATGGTGATCATAAACATACAAGCCTCAATGTAGAGTCCAGGAAGAAGACTTAGAAATTTTACAATGGGCTTCTGTTGTGCTATTTGATAAAAATTGTCTTTAGGAGAGATGGGGCTGGAATAAATAGGTCCATAAATTAGGTCACTGAAGTTTTTCTTTAAGAGATTTGATGTTTCTATTATTTGTCATTCATCCTAGACAAATAAGATCCTGAGTTGAGAGGCTTTTTTAAAGCTGGTGGAGGAGGGGGACTTGCTCCCATGGGTCTGGGTAGAAGCAGAAGATGGAGAAAAGAAAGGAAATCTTCTAGTTTCCAAGTGGTTCTAGATCTCAAATGATTTAGGGGGATGGTGTTATGTTCCCTAAACTCCACAGAACTGATATGAAACAAAGAACTGGTCCAGCAAGAGACCTCAGGACAAGTCTGCTCTTGGAAGTAAGTTTTGGTTAATTTACTGTAGGTCCCTGCTATTTACTCACCTTCTGCTTTGTTAAAGTCAACATGGGTTTCAATTTGGCTGTGGAGAGCTGGGAATGGGATAATTTCCAGTTTCTTCCCCAAACAATCCAGTGGAGACATGGCAGTCATTGTTGAAGAGAGAAGAAGGGCCACTGTATAAATCACATGAGAATTTGAGGTTGGGATACTGTGACAAGATGTGGAGAGGGGAGTGAAATGAGGTGAGGTAATTTCATCCTGAACTCAACCGAAACCCTGGAATATCCATTGGCATGGCCAGGAAACACCTTGGGGATAAGCTATATTGAATTTAGCCTATTCAGTTCAGGCAATATAATTCTGAAACAAAAATTAAATGCTGTGATATTTAGTAATCCCTAGTTAAAGAGAACTGGAAAATATGAAGAAACCATAAGTCGGTAAGTTTTTGAACAGCACAAATATAAAAGGTGTGATTTGCAGGAATGGCGCTCTCTGGAATTATGCAGAGTACTATCCGTATAGATCTAACTATTCAGTGACCTGTCTAGAAGCATTTGGTTTGCTGCTTTGTGTGTATCAATTCTCTATATACACTATATAATTTAATATGCCATTTAGCTTATCTCTAATTTCTTGGGGAACATTTGGATTCAGTTGCTTAGATATTCCATTCTATGACTGACAACCTGTCTTCACAAGACATATAGCGTTCCTAGGAATACAAATTACCTTCAAAAAAGAAAATATCATGGGCATATAAAATCCATATTAAGTAAACATTTTGCCAGTTTCTATTTCATGGGAAATTTTATTTTCCACTTTTTTACTTTTATTTTCCATTTTCTATCTTTCATTATTTTCTGATGGCTCTGAAATGCCTAGAGAAGTAGAAAAATATCTTGCTCCAAATTTGCTAATTAAAAAGAAAATAGTTATGCCTCATACATTTCACTGTTATGCAGAAGGGCTTATAAACATTTTATCAGGTCTGAAAATTTGTCACCAGATATGTGGGAACTGTCTTGGGTAGACTTTGAAATGTGCTATTATACTTAAACATTGTTTCTTATTTTTATTTATTGATAGCAAATGTAGTTGGTTTTATGATTCAAATTTTCTTTAGAAAATTGGTTACATAATTGCATGAGAGACAGGAATTAGTTCTCAGAGGGCTATATATCAATGTGCATCAGCTCTAAATGGATGTTGTTTTTGTGTGCGAATTTCGTGCCCATCTTTTTCCATGTATCATTCTTCTTTTTGTGAAATTGATATAGGGAGCTGGTGAATAAAAATCCAATTTCGGATCTTCTTTTGCAGTGATTTCTTACATTTTAACCTATGGAATCTTTTTAATACTCCCTTCCCCTAGTAACCATCTCCCAACCTTTCCTGTTCCCCCAGATTTTCTTAGCCTGTTTAACACACTAGCTGCCATGTAGGTTGTTTGGGGCCTGTGCCCTCATGAAGCATGTGTAACTCACAGGTCTCTTGACCTATATTGGCTTCATAAAACATCATCGCCCCAAGCAAAAAATGTCTGTCTAGTGTTGCAGTCAACATGTTAAACAAGTAATTATACATGCTCTTTATACAATACTTCTAACCCTTTTGGTAGATGTCCAAATGGAAACTGGATATTGTTCCTATGTTTTACCTTGTCAGAGTATCTTCCAGATGACTGCTCTATTGATATTGTTTCTTTAGCATTTGCTTTTTTTCCTCTAATTTACAATTGTTCTGACCTTTTGAAAGTATAATTTGCTTGTTCTAAAAAAATAAATAATTCTTCTTTGGGCTTTGAATTACTATTAATTGTACCTTTTGATTCTGTATTGTTTTGTAATTCTTTCTAACTCCAAATACTTTTTATAATTAATTTTGTAGTAACCTGGATATTGTTAACTATCAAATCTTTATTTAATTATTATTTTGGCCTACATTTTTCTCTGCTTTCCTACTCTCCCATTCTAAAGCACTTTTTAGACACTTTAGAATTTAGAGTCCATTCATTTCAACCCATATGTAGTCTCCCTACACAATCTATGCATGTCTGGAAAGTAGTGACATAACCTTACAAAGAACAAAACTGTATAATGAAAATAAGAATGCCCTGACACTAATTCTGGTAATTATCCACCTAGATAGCAATAATTAGTATTGTTAAAATGAACCATGGCATTTCCTTCTATTGGTAATTTGAGAGGTGCTTTTGTGTGTGACTCGAAAAAGAATTGTGCTCTTCACCAACTTACATTCCAAATGGTTCTGACTACCACTATTAGGAAGAAAAGAAAACTTGCGGACAGTACATTTCTCAAAAAAATGAATTTGGAATACATCATAGATTGGCAATTAACTTTGCTGTCTACTTTCTTTAAAGCTGAAATTACAGAATCTTTCATTTTATGTGAATAGAAATAAAATAGTTTTGCATGCTACCTCTTAGCATTAAAATAGCATCATTACTTAACACATAATTATTGTACAATACATCATTCTATTACTTTGAATTTTAGAAATAATTATGATAAACATGTAACAAGTTATAAATAAGATAGAAAAAGAAACATATGCTACCATTTAAATTCTCACCTGCACCTGCATCCTACCCCCAATCCTACCAAATGCAGTGTTGCTTCAAAGAAGCGTGGCTTCTGCCTAAACAAAAGTTAATCCTTACTTAATGTGGAGTCTGAAAGCTGGTCTCTTACAGTCTTTAGGGAACCAATATGTTAAGTAGACAGCTAGAAATCTGGCTGTCCTAGGAATAAAGGACAAGACCAGGGCCCCTACACCCCCATCTCACCTTAAAAGGGATAATTGCTCACACCTGGGGAAAAGGCAGCACCCTACTAATCTACCAATCAGAACTTGGCATGCATGCCAACTGCAAAGTGATGTAGAAGATTCTCATCCTCTGGCCTAGCAACAGATACAACAGAATCTGGAAAGTGACCTAGAACAGCCTAAAGCTAATTATCTCATCATTAGCTTAAATCTATATTGCCATACACTCTCCACCCCTCCAAGGGCTTTCAGAGAGGCTCATGGGAGGTCTGCATGCTCAGTACAACTCTGGTTCCCACCTGACCTCTAAACCACGCACTAGGTGTAATCCACACGTATAAAACAGAACTGGTGGCCATCACCCAGGTCTCTTTGCTTCTTTACCTACTTACCATGGCAATGGGATCCCTGGGTGAACAAATATTGCTCTGTAAACCTTTCTTCCTCTTCCTAAATAATTTTGTTTCATGTTTGCTTGACTTTGGGGTGCCTGGTCATTTTTCCACCAGGAGCACCTCAAGAACTGAGGGCACAGCTGCCTGATACCCTGACATTTTTGGACACAGTCAGCTGCCTCAGAATCAATACTCTTACAATCCATACTTTACTAAGACAGAAGTCTTCCAAACTCAAAAAAATTTTTCCTTTTATATATTGAGTTGAATCTAGTTGCCTTGAATCATATAATCTTACTTGAAGTAGTGTGATGACAAAGACAATCTTGATTTTTGCCTTTTGTTTATCTGTCCCATCCAGTTTAGCATTTGTTCTTCTCTTTTTTCACATCCAATACTGCCTTGATTTCAAGATCAGGTTATATATTCGCCTTAACTATAAAGGTGAGTAAGTAATTAAAATGTAGGTGAAGGTCCTATGAAACATGAATTAAAAGTCAAAAGCCCTCCTACTGTTTAAAAGAAGAGAAAATGAGGGCAGAAAAACAAGAGTCAGATATGGATATACCTGCTCACAACCTCCACCAGTGGTTAATCCTGGAGGACATTAACGGGAGAGTGTGGCAGACAGACCCAAAGAGGTTTCATGGAGGAAACCAAATGGATGTGTTTTGAGATAGAGATAAGTGCAAGGCTTGCTGCTGCCTTCCTTGCCATATCCTGGGAAACTCGATAAACCTTTGGAAAACTTATGTGGTCAGCATGATGCCAAATCCACCTGATGCCTGCCCTGTCTTAGATCCACCATGGCTGAGATGGTGTCCCAGGTTCCTTACAACCCACACATGGTGTGATGAGCTCTCACATACCTAGTGATGTGCTTACAAGTGATGAAATAAGCCACTGTGCACAGTAGGCACAGTGTCAGAACAAGGAAGCCTCAGAGTCTAAAGGAGGGATGACAGTCTTTGGTATAGAGCCCAGTGTCACTAGACCACACCAGTAACTTAAACATGGATTCATGATTCTTCCTGCCACCATGAAAATACAAATTTTTTTCTGGCAGCCAATAGAATCTTGAAAAAATCAAAAGGAGAGTGTCCTTAAAAAAATGGATTTAATACTGATAGTGAATTTGGTCTTTGATTGGACTAACACTGTTTGAGTATAGGCATTTCCTGTACTCTTTATAATATCACACAACTGTGCATAAACACACACACACATCCTTCTCAACACAGGCTTACTTGGTTTCAAAATATAAATACGAAATGTTCCTGGTGTAAAAATTTTTAGAAAATATGTAGTTCAGCCTACTTTTTTTAGGTGTATATGGGCAATTAAAGATAATGTGGAAATGAAATAAGTTATCAAAGATCACATGATTGGTAAACAAATAAACAAAACCTAAAACTTCAATCAATATTGATACCCAGGTCAATGATTTTTTTACACACAAAGCAATTGATTAAAATAATGTATTTGCAATTATAGAACTAATTGTTTTAATGTCTTGTTTATCAGAAAGTTATTTAGTCCCAGTATGAGTCAGTATCACTGTAAGTAATTTGAATGGAAATATGAATAAGTCATGTTCTCTGCCATTATGAACTTATAATTAATGTGAAAGTTGGAGATATAAATATATATAGAGAGAGAGACACACAAACATTTTCATAAAAGAGAGGGCGAAAATGCATGAACAAATGATGAAAAATACAAAATTATTATTATTATCATTTTTAGACAATGTCTTGCTTTGTTGCCTTTGATAGAGTGCCATAATGTCTTCATAGCTCACAGCCACCTCAAACTCTTGGGCTCAAGTGATCCTCCTGCCTCAGTCTCTCGAGTAGCTGGGACTACAGGTATCCACCACAGCACTCAGCTAGTTTTTCTGTTTTTAGTAGTGACAGGGTCTCTTTCATGCTTATTCTGGTCTCAAACTCATAAGATCAAGCAATTCACCCATCCCAGCCTCCCAAGTGTTAGGATTACAAGTGTGAACCACAGTGATTGGCCAAGACTGCAAAATTATTTATTGATTTATTATAGATTACGTTATAACTGGGATGTCACAAATCCTCACATTTGTTGAGTATAACTCCATAGATTCACAATTTAAATCTCATTTGTCTAAAAGAAAATCCCCTATCTCCAAGTATTCCTCTTCCCAAATATTCTGTTAGAATCGTCAGTGATGCTTAGACAAATAACTGAATTCTGAATGTAAAATCCCCCAATGAAGGAGTCTAGGTAAAACCTTTCTCCCTCTTGGAATTGCTGGGTCACAGAGGGTCTTTATGGATATCAGGTGTAATCAGAGCTGCCTCCTGCTGCCATCCCTTGTTCCAGGACAGCTGCTCCTGCTAACCTATTGCTGTCTCTTCTGCTTTGCTGTACGGTGTCGCCACATTTCCCAGGCTGTTGCCATCTCCTTGAGAAGTCTGACCTCAAAGCCATTGTTTCCAGTGTTCTGGTGCCCTGCTGTCTCTCCAGGGAGGAGACTTTTCTATTTCTTGTCTGGCCTTTTATAAGTAAGGTCTTTCATTTACATTAGAATTCTTGCATGAAAAGAATGTGGAGGTGGATCAAACATAACCCCCACTTCTTGTTTAAATCTAATAAAATTTGTTTTGTGGTCTTATTTTTGCATTGTTTTATACTTTGCATCATTTTGCTTTATCTTTTCATCTAATTTTTCCACTTTTACTCTGTGCAGGGGCAAAGAATAGTTTTATTCTTATTCTGTAGAGGATAAAATTTAGAATGAGAGTACCCCAGTTCACTCTGCTTGTAAGAAGGTTGAAATGAGGATACAAGTCTCCTGACTTTAATTTTCTGGCAGTTTCCATAACCATGTGTCATTTAATACTTCAATTCAGCATTATGGGCAAAGAATCTTGACAAATGTCTCGACATGCATAAAATACTGAATTTAAATAATTTAAATATGCAATTCCTTCCCTAAATAAACCCTGTTTTTCTCTATAATAAAAAGGCATGCATCTATTCAAGTGATAAATCTTAAACAACTACTGTATGCCAGGGACATTCCTTCTCTTAGCAGAAGAGTGTAAAGATTTGCATCGCTGGTGACCAAGAATTGTCCTATATTCATACAGACTCTACGTCCCTAAGCCCTGCTCTGCCGTGCAGATGCACTGTATCCAAAAGTCTTCCTCATCTGTCAGGATTTTCTCTCAAGGGCCCTACATTTATTTCTATACCAAATAGAGTAGAAAGTGTAAATTGAAGCATCCAGATTGAGATTAGGAAAGTCTTTTTCTCTCCAGTCCTAATATAGTACTATGTACATAGTAGGTTCAAAGCACCTATTGAAAAAAAATGATATGCAAGGTTGATGAACCATGTCTTTACTCAGATTTTATATAAAGGGGGAATCTGTGGAAATTTCATCTCAAAATATGATTCCTTGGTATAAAGAATATTTCGAATTTAGTGCTCTCCGAAAACAAAAGGCATTGAAGGGGCCTTCCTGCTGTTTCCTCAAAGACCAGAGAAACACTTGTCTTTTGGTTCCCTCCTTTATCTCAATAACATTACAGGAAAGATGATCAAGAATGCCACCAAGACCTAGCCCAATCTATTTTCAAATAATGCCTGTCTCTCAGATAGAGTCATTTATAAGTCCATCTCTTCCCCCCAACCCATTCATTCTCCCAACATCCCTAGTAATCATGTATTGTCTGTCAACAGAATTACCTATATTTCTTATCTCCCCCCCCCACCAAACAAAGGGGCATAAGTGTGTGTACCTCACTGGGAGATTAGGCACTCGAGCTGTGATTCTCCTGGTGGGCATGATAAATAAATTAGTAATCTTTCTCTTCTTAATCAGCCCATACTGTGAATTGATATTTTCACAAAAGTTCTGGGGAAGAAGGGGAAGTTTTCTCTTTTCTCCCACAAATGTAAGGTTCGAATTTTCTTTCCTGGGAGCCAGGAAATTCAGGATATATTATTGTAAATTGAAAAGTTCTTTATATCTGGGTTTGCAATTAAAGAATTACTCTTCCTAAAAAGAAAGTATATTAAGTCCAGATGCGGGTAGGAAATTAAATTATTTTATCACACAGAAAGCTATTACAATCTTAATATATTTTCAGTAAAACTAGACTGTTTTACATGAAATGTATGTAGAGCTTGAATAATTTTATAGAAAATGGTAATTACTTGTCTAATACCCCTAAAGTCAGATGTCATTCAGAATGTATAATTTTCCAATTTGGAAAAGATACTACAGTTCATCCACTGTAAGTTACATTACACTTGCTGAAAGGCCTAAGGCAGGAATGCCAAAATCAAATCCAGAAATATTTTTTGGCATAAAAATGTATACCTCTTCTCATTGAGTGATAAATGAAGATCCTAAATTGTCTGATACCATTTTAAATCAGACTATGTTGCCAAAAATAGTGAATGGCAAATCTCTTTTTGGTTTTCAGAACATTTTAGATTTGGGAAGGATTGTGGACCTCTGTTACTTTACTTACTAACCTCTCAAGATAATTGAGAATTGCAATATAACTCCATCTGATTCCAAATTAGAAACAGAAGCAGGTACATTTGGCCTGCCTGGTCAATATTGGCAGAAGTTGGCAAATATAGTTGGATTAGAGAACAAGACCAGTTAGCTAATCACACATATCTCCTCTTTGCCTGACAACTAACTGGACATTGTCTTGGCTTCACTGTCATGTCATTAGCTCATCCTTCACGTCCCCCTGGGTGGTCTCCTCACTCTCTCAATAGCTTGGGGGTGGCAGACCTGCAGTATTTGCGCATTTCTCTTCTTGGAACGCACCTACTCTATTGGTAATCTCATCTAGTCTGAGGGTTTCAAAGCCCTATAAATCATTTCTAACCTATTCTGCCTCCAAGATTTCCTCTCTGAAATCCAGACTCATTTATACTGCCGACTTCTCCATTATCTTCACTTGAATGACAAATGAGCATCCTCAAAGATGATATGCCCAAAACTGAATATTTATTATGCCACAAAATCCACTCCCTCTTAGTCTTCCACAATGTTTTCATAGCTCTCCTGGGCACAGACAATGCTCCATTCTCTCACTAAGCATATCTGTATCACCATATACCATACTTTGTTTACATCTTTTTCCCAGTAGAATCTGAGGTTTTTGAAGGCAGGAAGCATGACTTGTAATTCTGAAGTTTAGTTTTCTTTGACATTGTTTGAGAGCAATTGCTTGATTATCAAGCCACAATTCTTAAAACTGGTGTGCTCTTTTTGGCGAGATTAAAGACTGTGTATAGCCATGAGTACAAAGTGGGGTCATTTGAACAATAAATTGATATTCTTACCTAGGGTTTCTTGAAGGATGATTCTCAGAAACCTAATGTTATGGGCCTTTCCAAAACAAAGAATTTTATTATATAATCACTTAAGTATGGAACAGGTGGCATATGTAAAATATGCTCCTCTTTGATATTCATGATGTGTGGAGCATATTAAAAGTTCTGACAATACTTCAGTAAAGTTGTTTTATCTAGAATTTCCCACTTATTTGACAATGGAATGATTTTTTGCATAATGTTTTTACATTATTCAAATTAGTATTTCTCCTGATACTTTTTTTGGAGATGCTTTTCTAACTACAGACATTTATATAAAGATATACTGTCCCTGAAAGGATCCTCCCTGGGCTAAATAGAGATCTAGTTAAATGATGTCATTCACGTCTTCTTTTGAATTTTTAGGCAATCGGCCCAGGCCTGTCATAGACATAAAATTAAGCAGGCTTATGTGCCTAGCATACTTTATAAATGGAAATATCAGTGACTTCTTCACAAAAATGAATGCCAAATAGCTGCTTCCCAAGCTAGAGGATCCCAACTAAAAACAAGTTTCCAGGTTCCCCAGGATAGGATTACCTGGTGTGAGTGCAGGTCCGGAGAAAGCATACTTATTTTGGCTCCAGGTAACTCTGGAGTATCTAAGAGGACTCCTGCTCAAGTCAACAGGACAAATGCTTTGGGGTCATTTTACACTGCAATGATTGCCTAAAAGCTCCATATAATCCTAGAGCAGATTGATAATAATAGGTGCCATGATATGAATGTTTAATTCCCTTTAAAAATGCATGTTGAAACTTAATTCCCAATGCAACAGTATTAAGAGATGAGGCCTTTGAGGAGGCAGTTGAGTCATTAGGGTTCTGCCCTCATGAACGGGATCGTCAACCCCTTAGCTTTGGGTTTCCTAGTCTCCCCAGTCCTAATATTCTGGATTCTGTCTTTCAACCTACTTAGGAATTCCTTTGTTTTGAAAGAACTCTTCCCCTAGATCTAAATCTAAGTCCCTCATTTCTGACTCCATGCATTCCAACTCCTTCTCCTCTGTTTCTCCTCTGGCAAAAATCTCTTGGGTATTTGCAACTTTAATATGAAATATATTCTCTTCTATTGACAGACGTAGAATATTATTTTCTGGAATATCTCACCTAGATCCTTTCCCTCATTAAAATGTAGAATATATTTGCATGTTAAGAATATCATTTCCCCTTCCTTTGTATTTTATTAACATTAATAGATGCTCTATGGAAGAAAATATGAAATATGTGACCCTTCAGAAGATCCTTTAATTTTATTGAATTAAAGAATTTTAATTCAATAAAATATTTTTAAAAGATAGGATGGCTTTAGGACACTACGACACCTTTAATAAATTCTGTCGGTGCTGCTATATCACCCTGTCACCCTTGTCGGTGCCGCTATGGCACCCATCACCACGTGTATAAGAAACAGCCAGTACATAGAATGTAAGTACAGGCTTGCAAGAGGTGGACTCCCCATAGGTGCAGGAGAGCCTTCAGTAACCTCCACTGTGGCCTTTTATTGAAACCATATACAACAGATGTGGGGGGCCCCATATACAAAAACTACATGCTTAACGATTGATCGCTACAGTGCTCTTTCTCCAGGGTCTCGATTCCCACCCTGATGCCCCACAAATGTTCACAGTCCAGCACCTGCTTACTAATGAGCCACTAATCTTATCACATTAGAGCACTAAGTTGCTAGAGGCTTGTCTCCATTCCAACCAGGAGCCTGTCCTGTTCCCAGAGCCTCCCTCAAGAACTGGTGACCATTCCTATAAGCATGGCGCTCAATCTCCTACAAATACATTACTTAAAGGAAATCCAGGGAAGTTTGCAATCTATACTTTTAGGGAGATTTGATCCTTAATTGGGGCCAATACCAACATTGGTAGTAGGATTTCTAATAGCAAATTTATCAATCAGGAAGACTCAAAATCATGCCTCTAGAATGTTATTGGACCTGTCCCAAATGAACTATTTCATATAATATATCATCAGGACAACTAAAAAGGCAGAGATAGAGATAAGACTTCAGTAAACTCCCAGAACATGTTGAATGGCCATGTTGCATTCTTTCTTACCAATAAAATGTTTCTTTAAAAAGTAGCTTTATGGCTAATGCACCTTGATCTACCTACTCTTATAGATCATAATGAGATTTTTGGAGAAGAAATTAATCTTTTCCACAAAAATATTTAAGGGCTTGTCATTATCCACTAAAAATAATATAAAATGTGTGAAGACTAAATTGGCTTCAGTTGGTTAGCAACACCTTTTTTATGTTTTATGTAAAACAAAAGAATGTCAAATTGGGTTGTTTGTAGTACATTCTCAATCTATCATCACATTTTCTTTTTGGTGGGTGGAAAGAAGGAGGAAGACTATTTTCACAGGAATATTTAAACAGCTTCTAATTTATGAGCAAGATCTAAAGTTTTATAAACTATATTAAATTTTTTAATGTCAAAATCGTTTAAAAATAAATATCAAATTATGCATAAAATATATTTGTAGCATTCAGCTAGTGACTGGGAAGCCTTTTTAAAATTAATATTTTCATTTAGAAATGATTAGAGATTCCCTTGGTGTTATAAGAGCTAACACAGATGGGTACCATGTACCAAATACCTAGTGTCTCCCAACAATAACATCTTGTAAAACAATAGTACAATATCACAACCAGGATGCACTGATGCAGTTAAGATACAAAACAATCCATGATATACCAGGGATCTGTTCTGTTGTCATTTTATAACCACAGCTGCTTCCCTCTTACACTCCTCCTCCGTTCTTCACCCATGAAAATCACTAATACGTTTTTCATTCCCATATTGCCATTTTAAGGAAGTTATATAAATGGAATCATGTTGCATGTAAACTTTCAGGATTGGCTTTTTTTAACACAGTGTATTTCTCTGGAGACTTGTTCAACTCGTTATGCATAATATACCAAATAGTTGCTTCTTTTTTTTTCTGTTAAATGATATTCCAAATAGATATACTACAGTGTTTAAACTGTCCCCTGCTGAAGGACATCATGGTTGCTTCCAACTTTAACTGTTATGCATAAAACTGTCGTGAATATTTGCATACATATTTTTGCATGAATATAAGTGTCCATTTCTTCATTTAGGACAAATGACTAAGAGTGTAATTGCTAAGTAATATGTAGCTGTATGTTTATTAACATATTGTCAAACTGTTTCCTATAGTTGCATACCATTGATATTCCCACCACAAGTGTATGAGTGTTCCAGTTTCTCCAGATCCTTACTAGGATTTGGTTCTGTCACTATTTTTTTTTTTATTAAGTCATTTGTACATAGATCATGACTACATTTATGCCATTAAGGGAGTCAATGTGTGATTTTTAATGCAAATTGGAGTGCTTACATTCTACTAATCAACATAGCCTTCACCTCATTTACCCAATTACAATGTTAAGACATTTGTGTTCTACACCTGATAAATCCAACTTGTACTTGCAATGTGCTCCATAGGTGTGATCCCCTATTAACCCTCCCTCTATTGACCCACCCCCTTCTCTTCACCTCCCCCACTCCTTCCCTTTTTTTTTTGAACATTTTTTTGTCATTTGTACATAGATCCTGAATACATTAATACCATTATTGATTATTGTGTTGATTATTTGTACAAATTGGAATGCTTATGTCCTAGTCATCAACATAGCCTTCACCACCACCACCTCTTTTTTTTTTATTTTAGCCATTCTTGTCGGTGTGGAGCAAAGATTCAATAATTTGAATTTTCATTTTCTTAATGGCTAATGATGTCAAACATCTTTTCTTTTGCTTATTTTCCATCTGTATATCCTATTCAGTAAAATATTTGCTCATGTTGCCTGTCTGTTTTGTAATTGGATCATTAAATTTTTAATTTTACTTGAGATAAGTAGGCTCTTTACATATTCTAAGTGTTAGTCTTTTGCAAATATTATGGTTATATCATAATATTTTCTAAGAAACATAAGAAGACATTAAGGAGTGGTATATTTTGTCAAATCTTTTTTCCTGCATTCATTTATATAATTAGGTTTAATAATTATCATGTCAATAGCAACATTTTCTTCTTTAGCCTGATAATATGGTGAATTATACTGATAAACTCTCAAACACTGAGCAAGCCTTACATGTCTGGGACAAACTCTATTTTGCTATGATGTATAGTTCGTTTTACACATTGATGAATTTTATTTGCTAATATTTTGTTGGAAATCTTTACATATACAGCATATTCATGAGGAACATGGTAATTTGATATGTATATAATTACAATTTTGTATGAAATTAGATTTATATGTGTGCATCCAGCTTCTGCAGAGGATGCTTCTTATTTAAAGATAATCAAGAAAGTGAGTGACAATCTCAGGTTTTGATTCTTATCTCTCGCCTAATTCTTTACCTGGAATACAAATTTGTTCTTCCTTTGCCATAATTTTTCATCCTTCTTCTAGGTAGCTATGGTTATTCTTCTTCTTTCATTAATGGTACCATCATCAGTGCTGGTTACCTAAAAAATCACTGTTCAGTGATTATTTCTGAGGTCCTTCTGTTATCCCTCATCTAATATTGACCATGAAGTTGCAGTGATATTGAATTGGATATTGGCATTCAATCAGTGTAATAAATTCCTGTCATTAAGAATTTCTAATCTTCTTGTCAAAGATCCAGTAACGCTTCTCTATTCTGTTCCAAACATCTACCTCTCTGTTTTTGTGCCAGTACCATGCTGTTTTGATCACTATTGATTTATAGTACAGTCTCAAGTCTGGTAGCATGATACCTCCTGCTTTGTTTTTATTTCTGAGTAATGTCTTGGCTATTTGAGTTTTTTTCTGGTTCCATATAAAATGAAGTATTATTTTTTCAGGATTTTAAAAATATGACAAGGGAGCTTTAACAGGAATTGCATTAAAATTATATATTGCTTTGGGTAGTATAGACATTTTAACAATATTGATTCTTCCCAGCCATAAGCATGGTATGTTTTTCCATTTGTTAACATTTTCAGCTATTTCTTTTCTTAAAGTTTCATAGTTCTCTTTATAGAGATCTTTCACATCCTTTGTTAGGTAAACTCCCAAATATTTCATCTTCTTTGGTACTACAGTGAATGGAATAGAGTCCTTGACTGTTTTTTCGGCTTGGCTATTTTTGGTATATATAAAGGCAACAGATTTATGGGTGTTGATTCTGTAGCCTGAGACATTGCTGTATTCTTTGATCACTTCTAAAAGTTTTGTAGTAGAATCCCTGGTGTTTTCCAGATATATAATCATATCATCCGTGAAGAGTGAAAGTTTGATCTCTTCTGACCCTATGTGGATATCCTTGATCGCCTTTTCTTCCCTAATTGCAATGGCTAAAACTTCCATTACAATGTTGAAGAGCAGAGGAGATAATGGGCAACCTTGCCTGGTTCCTGATCTAAGTGGAAAGGACTTCAATTTAACTCCATTCAATACAATATTGGCTGTGGGTTTGCTGTAGATGGCCTCTATTAGTTTAAGAAATATGTCCCTTCTATACCAATTTTTTTTAAGTGTTCTAAAAAGGAAAGGATGCTGGATATTGTCAAAAGCTTTTTTTGCATCAATTGAGAGAATCATATGGTCTTTATTTTTTAATTTGTTTATGTGCTGAATTACATTTATAGATTTACGTATATTGAACCAGCCTTGAGATCCTGGGATAAAGCCCACTTTGTCATGGTGTATAATTTGTTTGA
>CAUYRH010020083.1:0-28672 GCA_963574655.1 Perodicticus potto | reverse complement strand
CCAGGATGAATCAGGTTACACTGATTTAAGCCCAATTTAATTCAGGCAGGTTTTTAACCACAAGAATAAGGACATTCTTAGTACATATTAATAATTAAACCAACATATACACAATTAGCAATATCCTATATAATATTAAATGTTTTAACAACTTGTTCTTGATTATTCTATATGTAGTCAATTTGTTGCTTTGTTTTTTTTAAAAAAAAAAAGCTCAACTTTATTTTACAATGTACTTTGTATTTCTAAGTATATTCTGTGATTATTTCATTGAAGTAGGTACAGTTCTCCTATTTCTCTAAGAGTCAAACTCAACTGTATCTTCTGTTATCTGTTTGAATTCATAATTGCCTCTGCCATCCATATGCATGTAGCACTCATGGTGTTTCCAAAGAGATTTTCTATGTGACACAGTGAAGAGGGTGATGCCAACCTTCCGACAGTGACCGTAAATGTAGCCTTCCACATCCACACTAACGGCACTTGTGCATTCATCCAAAATGGCAAACTGGGGTTTGTGATAAAATAATCTTGCCATCGCCATTCTTTGCTTTTCTCCACCACTAAGTACATCCATCCAGTCCTGAACACTGTCCCAGCCTCCTTCACGTTCAAGGATATGACCCAATTGGACATTGTCTAAGTATTCCTTCAGTACTAGGTCAGATATTCCCTTCCTTTTCTGATCTTCTCTTGCATCTGAATATATCACTTGGTCTCGAGGTGTTCCAAAAATCATATAAGGTCTCTGAGGAACATAAAATAACTTTCCTCTCTCAGGTTTAGTTAGATGTCCTCCAAAAAGAGGCCATAATTCACCAAGAACACAGGAAAGTGAACTCTTTCCACAGCCATTTGGACCACAAATTAGAACATTGGCCCCAGATCGAACTTCAAAATTAAGGAATCGGATCAAGACATCTCCATTTGGTGTTGCTAAGGGAACATGATCAAACTTTATAATGTTATCTGCATTAATGATTTCTCCAGCAACAGGTATCAAGGGAATGACTTGTACTCCTTCAATACCCCTTTCTTGTTGCGAGACCATTGTGCGTTCATATTTGCCATGATTTAAATCCTTTGGTACTTGTGTTAATTCTGTAATCCGAGCAGTAAAGCCGGCTAAAAAACTATTTGACCCAGAGCTTGAGACACGTGCAAAAGCATTCTTCCACTTTGATAGTAATCCTCCAAAAGTTCTGAATGTGTACTCTTGAGATGTCGAGGGTGAGATAAATCTAAGAAAGGATGACTGGACTAGGTAACCAACTACAGTGGCAAGGTATTTGGCAATTATATTGTCAATGAACCCCGTAGAGAACCAAAACAAAATGAAATCATGTAGGTGTTCAACCAATTTTCGGAAGACTGAGTAAATTGTCTGCTTTTCTCTTTTATTCCCACTGTAAAAGGCAATTTCTTCACTATTTGTGATGAGCCTGGAATTAACATATCTATATTCCCCTTCATACTTTTGTTCAGTTATGGTCATTTTACCAATGGGTCTTCTAAGTCGAGTAAGGAATAGCCCAGAAACAACCAAGTAGGCCATAATGCTTGTTGGGCCCTCCAATTGCACTTGTTAACTTGAAGATATACAAAACTATGTCTAAAAATGGCTTACTAAGATTTGAATACAGATCAACTACACTGTTACAAAATTTTCGTACATCTTGTGTAAGCAGCCGGTCTGGATTAGCTATTCTGTTGTCCAGATTTCCCATTTTATAATATGTGAAAGCTTGAAGATACTCCTCATAGAGGTATTTAGTGAGCCTTACTCGGAAACACAATTTAAGCTCATTTAACCCATACTTCAAGAAGTTACTAACCAGTGAGTTAAGAGGCATGGCAGCGATGAAGTTGAATAAGTACCTCTTGAAATCTTTTCTGTTACGACCAATGAAAGCACTTTAAATGAGTGTCCCATTTTGAATCATCCAAACATCACAATACGTTCGAGACAGCAGCAATAAGTATCAAGTAACCTGTCTTTACAAAATGTCCTAGGAACCATGATTTTCAGAATCTGTGTGAGCCTTGATAAAAACACTTTGTCCACCACAGCTCCTTCTCTTTTTCCTTCTTTCTCATTGTTCTGTAACGGTGGTTTTCCACTTTTCTTACCGTGCAGGCCGAGAGCGCAGCGCCGCGTGTGGAGCAGGCAAAGCAGCAGGAACACGTCCCCTGCCAGCGAGGAGTTTCGCGCAGTCAAGTACTTGCTAAAGGCCGCCGTGGCTCGGCCAGTGCTAGTGAGCCGGCAAAGGAGACGCGGCGGGGACTCCCAGTGGTTCACTTTCAACGTAGCATGGCCCAGTAGCCACATGCACCATTAAGGAATTCTCTCTGGGGGTGGAGCACAGTTGTACAGACACTTGGCATACTCATGACGTGCCTTTGAGGACTTCAGGGGTCCCCAGTGTTGAGCACTGTAGGTGTCCAAGGTATTGAAGGGCTGCTGGAGTGCTCTTATTACCTTTTACCCACTAAGTGAAATCCTTTCTAGTTTCTGATCTGATCCTGGCTGGGGAAGGGGTGGCCAGCCAGATGTTTCCTTCTGTTTTCTATGTGACTGTCCTAGATTTCTATGCTCTGGGTGTTTTCTTCTATCCCTTTGATGTACTCTGGCACTTTCCTTTAGTTAATTCCATCAAAAATGCAATATTTGGCTGTTTGCTGTTTTACCTGCTATAGTGGATTGGATACAAGTGTTAACAAGATGTCCAACTGTTTTTTTTATAGCCACACATTGAAGGAATAGAAGTTGTCTTCTCTTTGGCCACAGAGTAAATACACAAACATTAACAAAAAAACATTTAAACAAGGTCCATGCATACTTTTTGTGACATCCTCACCACAGACAAGCAAAGAAAGTCCTAACAAATCAGCACGCAGTCTACCAGGGTAGTGGTTGGACACTGCTGCAATGTTTTAGAATCAGCCATATTGTTGTTACTGTTTTATCTCATTCTTAATTCAATATAAATAAAATAATCAATGTTTCTGATGCATACTCTTATTTATGTTTAACATTTGGAAAGAATGTTTGGTGAGATGAATTATTTAATTATGTAACAGTATGCCAAAGGCAGCCTAAGGGAGAATTGGGGAGGTTAGAAAAAGTGTGTTGCTTTTAAATAACTGCTTTGTGTTTTATGATTAAGTATTTTAATTAGGAACAGATGAAACCTTAGGAAAAAATAATTATGTTAATTTTTAAAGGTGCTATGTGAGAAAATGTTCTAGTTATATAGTCTTATCCTACGCTAATATGTCAAGGCAAGAAACTTAGAGGGAAAATAATAGAATAAATAGTGTAAATCTATGGATAACGTGAGATAGGGTTGTTGTATGAAATTGTTTTTTAAGGTACAGAAGAAGCTAAGTAACGTCTTTATGACAATCTATATAAGAATAAAATGTTAGAATATTCAGTTAAAAAGTAATTGACCTTGAAAAAATTTGAAAGTATTTTAAAAACATTACTTCTTGTTATAGTTGCATGGATTAGGAATTAGAACAAAAATTATAGCTTTTAAATATTTTTAATATTAAAAGTTAATATTAAAATTATTTTATAACAAGCAGCTGAAAATGACCTCTTTAATAAAAAAGTGAATGGAAGACATTTCAAATTTCCAGCCTATAAAACTTATATGTAGATCATTTTATTTCTCTGACATATTTATGAATACAGTGAATAAATAAATAAGCATAATGAAAAGAATATACTATTTTCTAATGCAGATGCTTTAGAGCAGTGGTTCTCAACCTTTCTAATGCCCAGTGTATTTTCATTGGTAAAAAGGGGTTGCGACCCACAGGTTGAGAACCACTGCTTTAGGGAATATTGATTTGCCTAAAAAAAATTACGTAATCCCTTGGGTATCTGGTTTCTCCATATATTAAATGAGGAGACTAAGTGAAATAATTTCTTCACAGGAGTTTACCAGTCTTTTGCTGTCAGACATCTATTTGGCTAAGTCTTACAATATTTGGGAGACTAATCACTGAGAATATTTCTCATTATGCTTCGTGGCTTCACATGTGTTCTAGCTCCAAACATGTGAAAAGAAGGGAGAAAAATGAGATTTGATGATTATAAAATCATAGGGTAGGAGGAACCCTTGTTGTGATAACATGAAATTCAGAGGTAAAGAGCAAAATATATCACACATAACTCAAAAACAAAACAAAAAGAAAAACTGTCAATTCTTTGAAAGCAAACATCCACTGTCCTCAGACAATATAAATCACCTCTCCCTAGGGAATCCCCTGACACTTTAGTCTACTCAGTTACAGGCATGAAATTCTCTACCATTAGACTGCATACGTCTGGTCTGCAAATAAGAACCATTAGCCTTTATTTTCACATCACTTAGGAAAACATCTGATACTCTGCAAGTTAGGCGCAATGTTTTCAATCCTATCAAGAGCTTAAATTTAAATGAATCTAATGTACAATGTAAAAATTTTTTACAGCAAAATTCTTGTCCCCTAAAAAAGAATGCACACATTAAAAATTAGGAAGAGTATAACATTCATCAATTTGGATAATTAGCAAGCTACTTTTTCAAATTTAGTGAGGCAAGTATTTTATATAGTTACAGTGACTATGGATATTCTAATAATATGTTTATATATGTGCATTTTTTCAATATATAGTTCATTTTGGTTATTTGTGTTTAAAATTTTATAAAATTCACACAAATCTAAAAAAGTTGATAGTCTTTTTAAAATACAATTGAGCTAAATTATATTTTTATATAATAATGCCCTAATTCATTAAAATAAAACTCTAATTTCTCTGAAAACCTTCACATTTCTTCACTTTATAACATTGTTAGTTTACTAATACTATATAGCAAATAAGGCTCATTTCCTAAGAATATGATATGACAGTATTTGTGTTTTAATTAGAGTTTGTTCTGATAGAAAGTAAAACAGATAATAATGGTACTTTTAAAGATAATCCTATAAAACCTTGCAAACAACTTGATACATTTAAATCCATGCTTAAATTGACCATTATTATATAAAAGGGTCTTTTTTGTTGTTGTTGGTAGATGGAAAACAAAAAGATTTTACTGGCAAGGTACCCTTTTATTTTAGGTCAATATTTTCCACTATACAAGTACATATGGTTTAGTAGTACAAGGCTTCCATTACATAAAATTATAATAATTCATCTATAATGTTTAGTGCAGTAACAACAATTTAATAGTTGTCAGAATATCATCTTTCTCTGGGAAGTATGATATAGTGTGTGTGTATGTCTCATAGTCCCTTAATAAGAAAATATCCCAAAGATGGAGAATCTTCTGTTTTCCTTAATTTTTATTCTTATAGATCAATAGCATTTTTCACTTTAATGTTATGCATAAGAAGACAGAAAATTTAATTTAAAAATTCTATCCTATATTTCATGGTTTATACTTCTTATGTTTCTTTTTAGGTCATTTTCTCAATTTATAATAAATATGTAGTATATAAAAGTACAGCTATTATGTTTTGTAGGCTTTCTCCAAAAGCCACTTTGCTTAATTAACTTTAGGTAGAAAGTTAGAATTTTGAAATCATTTTTTAAAATGTATCACTGTATGGAAAACATGATTAAAATATCAAATAAAATCTACAAAGGTCATCGCCTGAGTAACAGGGAAGTCTTCTTCCTACTTTTCTGAGGGATTTTAAATTGTAATTGCACAACTGATGTATTATTTCTAATTTTTTTGTAGGAGCAAGCTCTGAAATCTTGATCCAACCCAGACAAGGCTTTAATAGAAAGGCATCTTTCTTTGAAGAGGTTCACCCTGAAGCCCTGGCTCACTGATCTCAGAAGATGAGAGAGAATGCCAAAACCAAGAAGTAAGATAGATAAGTGAGGTAAGACCAAAAAGTCATTTAAAGGTCAAAAGAAGAAGATAAATTCAGTTACATTATTCTTTGAACAGTGGCCTTTGCTCATGCATAAATGCCAACATTTGAAAATCATTATTAGGAACATCAAAGGAGAAAAACCTCTTCTTTGACCCTTTGAAGGTACCGAACAAGAGTTTTTTTGGTATATAAAATGAAGTAGAATGTTAAAACTGGAGATTTTAAAACTTGGGAATTTTTGTGTTGTTCTCAGGTAATACTTGATAAATTACATCATGCTTGTGATAAATACATTCATTCATTTCTGGTAGCCACAGGCATATTTACTATGCCCTGGCTTTGCATAGTATATAATACTATTAATATAAACAACATTCAGCATCCATGTGTCATTCAACCAGTTATGGCAAGTGTCTATGAAGTTCTGCCTCCTGACTCCTGCTTCCTGTCTTTACAGCGTCTTACTGAGTAGAGGATGGAACTAAACAATCTTTTTCATGGGCTCTCATAAATAGCTCTAGCTTGAGAGTAGGCAGTGGTAATCCAAAATCCTGAACGCTCATGTTCAACATAACCAATGTTACCCTTAATCGAGAGTATCAGCTCTATTGTGGCTCAGCAAACTTGCAATTTTAAGTAGATCCATTAAAAAAAAAATGTAATCCAGTGTTGGAGATGGTAGTTTCCAGGGTGTATGGTAGGTAAAATATTGGAAAACATTCTGACGAGAAAAAAAACCCAACAAAGTCCATTTCCATGTAGGTCTATCCAGATTTGGGGTGCTTTGCTTAGATATCATTGTCACCCTAGTTTTTGAGAAGTAATTAATAAAGTGCTTAATTTAGATTGGATGTTAGATTTTTGTCCTTAATCACAAATGTGGCTTTTTCATAGTATCTGCTAGAGGATGATGTTACATCTTAAATTAAATTTAGCAATGTAATATTTTGATTGAATAGTCCCCATCAATAAAGAAATGACACCTTGTTCATATCACCAGACTAGGAAAATCAAGGTACAAGAACAGAGTTAGTTTGCTTGTTTATTTGCTTGCTGATTTTGGTGAGTTGGGGAGGTTGTGAGTCTTCTAATTTGTATGTGGTTTTACTTTGCCTTTTGCCATGCAGGACACTAAATTTTTCCCATTTTCTTCTTTTTTCCTCTATTGACCAATTGCCAAAGGACATCTCATCCTTGATATTTACCTTTTCATTTGATCAAAGTTATACATTGAAGAATTATTTCTTTGTAGCTCACACATATGTTTAAACTAAGGCTTTAATTGTATATTAAACATGTTTGCAGAATTTTGAGCCACGTGATCAATGACATTTTCATGAAAAAGTATCAGCAGGCATTAGGAAATTTCATGACTATCCATGAGGAGAAAAAATCACTTGTATTTTGGTAATGGAAGAAACCTATGAGAAAATGAAAGTCCAGAAATAGGATAAAAAAGTATTTGAAAACTGAGTAACCCAAAAAGTATAAAGAAGATGTCAGTTGAAGAGATTGAGGGATTGGTAAATAAAAATGAAAAAGTAGATTCAAAAGTGGAGCTTGAACACAGAAAAGACCAATAAAGTTACATGCTCGGAAGTCAAATATGAGGACAAAAAAATGATGATCCTTTTCCCCGAACCCTGCTCAGGACAGCCACATGTGGTTGGGCATGCTGTGCTCTGCACAGGGATGTTGGGCTGAAGGAGTGAGTGACGTGTGAGATGGAGCCCTGAGCTGTGGCCAAGCTTCCATCGCATCTGGCAGACAGCAATCTTTCCCAGTGAGTGCCCCAAATGAACTGCATGGGGTCTTCAGGCTCCCATCTCTTTAAAATCCTCTTTCAATAAAGATCTCTTTTCATTAACTTTATTTATTTTAATTAAATCATAGCTGTGTATGTTAATGCGTTTATGGGGTACAATGTGCTGGTTTTATATATAATTTGAAATACTTACAATAAACTGGTTAACATAGCTTTCTATTACATTCCTAAGTAAACCTTCCCAACTCTAACTGCCCTGGTGCATAGTCAGTGATTTACAAATTCTATTATTTTAATTTGCCTACCGCTATTCTAGCCTACACCCAGTGGATTCAACTTTTCATGTGAGCTCACAGTAAACTGCTTTTTAAAAAAATTCTTTTCCTACACTTTTAGATAAACCTTTTTTCCTGTCTTTAGTTCTGTTTTGCTGTGTCATTCTAAATACAGTAATATTTATGCTTATATTTTAAGAACCCCTTTAGAACGATGGGATAGTAGAAAGAATTAAGCTTCCTTACATATATGGTCACTACTTAATGGCATGGTTATTTACTGCTTTTAAAATAAGGAAAAGATTTAAATAGCACAAAAAATAAGCAGGGGGCAATTAATTCAAAGAAAAGTAGAAGAACAGATGGAAGAAAACAAAATATTTTATTTCCACAAGTAGTACAGAACATCTTGCCCATGAAAGAACACAAAGTTTCTTTTTTGGATAACAACTAGAAAGGAACAGACTGCTAACTAATTTAGAGCTGCTTTGTGAGTAAGTGCAAAGATCAATTTAGTCTGGACTTAACCCAAAGAAAACTTTTCTAACATATGTTAAAACAGTCCTAAACAAGACACTTGCTTTTCCTAATGATTTAGAATCATCAGAAATATAATAACAGGGTCAGCAGTTTATCATTAACAATTTAATAAAACTGTTGAAATTTTGCATTGCTCTAATGGGAAAAGTTATAGAATCTATCTTCTAAAGAGGAAAATAAATTAGGAAATAACACTAGGTAACATAATTTATTATGAAAGTATACAGAATTGAACAGACTTCGTCACATGCGTTTCTACTCCATTGAGGTAATATTAAGCCATATTTCTGTGCCTAATTCTAGGAAAGTTTTCTGTATATACTTTATACAGACCAATGGACCATCACAAAGAGAATTTATATTAATCATTTCTGTGGTGGGGAGGCCAAGGTGGCTGACTAGGGACACTGGTTGCCAGATCATCCCAGATAGAAGGAAGGGTTTCATTTCTATGTGGATTATTTTTCTCTGAGATAGTAAAAGTAGTCTTGTGTACCTGGGTATATTTAAATTTTGTTATATTCTTTTTCAGAGTTTGCAGAGAGTATATTATCAAAACAAATCTAATTTTCTTTTAATTATTATAAAACTGAATAATTATACTACCCAATAGTTTGATGCTATTTGGAATGGTTAGATGCCTTTTAAATCATGAGATAGAATCAGATGCTTATATTATATAAGAAAACAGAAGAATATCTTCACATCAAATATAAAGAAATAAAAACTCTAATAAAATGATTATCAAATGTAAAGAAATAAAAACTCTAATAAAATGATTATTTCAATGCTGAAGGAACCAACAAGTTGTAAAATAGTTCTCCAAATACTTAGGATATTTTAGAATATCATTCTGTAAAATGCCCAACCCAAACTTCTTAATTTGTGCTGTTTCTTACTTGGCAAATGTTTGAGTGAACACCTTAACTGATTTTGGTTGTTTTCATTTTCCTTGTACGCTCACATGTCAAATAAATGATTGAAATCTAATTCAAAACCAAATCCCCACATCCCAATCTTATCTCACCTGTGCCCTTAAGTTAATGATTCGAAACGATAGAAACTTGAACCCTTGTGACTCTTCTGTTACACAAATCTGCATACTTTCCAAAATCAGATATGACTTTTATACTGAGAGGTTATTAGTATTTTCCATGCACCCAGACACAGGATGTACAGAGTCCTATAACATAAAATGAAAATTAAAGGAAGCTTATTGTAAGACAGAGCACTTCAATGAATAAATTTGAAAATTAAAACCACAGGATGTATCTATCTACTGTTTCCACAATGTGTATAGTGGAGATATATATTTTTTATATTCAGATAGTGGGAAATTTAAATATTAAGATACACTTTTATATTTCATAAAGATAAGACTAAATATGTCTTAAATTGTAAGCTTCCAGTGGTGTCCTAATAGAAACACGCAGCTGCTGAGGCAGTAACATATAACAATTGGCTGACCAGTTGATTTCATAATGGTAAGCTATCAGAATTCATTTTGGCTATTGTAAATTCTTCAATTTAAATAGAACACTGCTGGGATTTTCATAAATTGAAGTTACAGAGTTCCAGAAGAATCCTACTTTTATCATATACACATTCAATTTTTCATTATTCTAATTTCTAAAATACAGTCTTCTCATTAAAATTCTTTCTCCCACCCTACACTCAGAAATACTTCTCTAATAGAACTTCGCAAATATATCCCTTTGTTTAATAAAAGAACCAGATAAAATTAAGTTTTTCTAAGATCAGAATAGATTGATAAACAAATTTCCATAATTCTTTTGGTGGTGCTATTTAAGTATCTTGATTTTTATTGTCTGGATGGATTTATGTGTCAGATAGTTTTGGAAATCAAAGGACTAGAGAGCCTCTTATATGCAACCTCTTACATTTGAATTTATTCTGCCTGAATGGAAGTTAAAAAAGAAACCTAAAACTCTACAGAAAAACTGGTGTAGACAGAAATAATAATTATTGGAAAAAAACAAATATTCAATAAACAAATGAAAAATGAAGCTATTGAGAAATCAAAATATTTCAAAAGTGTATTATTTGGTACAAATAAAGTTAGACAAGTATTCTTATTTATATGTGGAAAGCAATATCTTAGGGATCATGGCTTTACGATTTGTTGCAGTTTTATTTAATGCATTCACTTCTAATCCTAATGAAATAATAAGAAAGATAACACACCAATAACTGTCCAAAATTTATTAATGATAATGGTAGTGATGAAGATGATGATGATAGGTAAACTTGTGGACCACTGACATGCTAACTTGTTAATTATCACAACTACCCTACGTATTATGTACTACTACTGTTATTAATTCATGAGAAAACTGAGGACCAGAGACTTTAAGTAAATTGTTCAGTTTCACAGTTATCCAGTAGAATTCTGATTATATACATAAGAATTTCTATTTGCAGAATATGTGCTATTACAGACTACATTGTTTTCTGGGATAATAATAAAAGCTGAAATAGCCAGAATGCTTTGGTTTTTATCCTTTTTTTTATTAAATCATAGCTGTGTACCTTAAAGCAATCATGGGGTAAATGTGCTGGTTTTATATACAATTTGAAGTGTTTTCATCAAACTGGTTAACATAGCCTTCACGGTATTTTCTTAGTTATTTGCCCAGACAGATTTCTTTAAGAGTTTTCCCCACACTTTCTTCTAGTTTTTTTATGTCTTAAGTTTAAATCTTTAATCTATCTTAGTTAATGGTGAAAGGTGTGGGTCCAGTTTCAGTCTTCTACAGGTCGCCAGCCAGTTCACCCAGCACCATTTGTTAAATAGGGAATATTTTCCCCTCTGAATGTTTTTAATTGGCTTGTCAAAGATCAAATAACATTAAGTAGCTGGGTTCATCTCTTGGTTTTCTATTCTGTTCCATACATCTACCTCTCTGTTTTCGTGTCGGGACCATACTGTTTTGATCACTATTGATTTATAGTATAGTCTGAGGTCTGGTAGTGTAATTCCTCCTGCTTTGTTTTTATTTCTGAGTAGTGTGTGTTGGCTATTTGAGTTTTTTCTGATTCCATATAAAACGAAGTATTATTTTTTCAAGATTTTTAAAGTATGACAGTGGAGTTTTAATAGGGATTGCATTAAAAATGCTTATTGCTTTGGGTAGTATGGACATTTGAACAATGTTGATTCTTTGCAGCCATTAGCATGGTATGTTTTTCTATTCATTAACATCTTCAGCTATTTCTTTTCTTTGAGTTTCATAGTTCTCTTTATAAAGGTCTTTCATGTCCTTTTTTAGGTAAACTCCTTAATATTTCATCTTTTTTGGCACTACTGTGAACAGAATAGAGTCCTTGACTGTTTTTTTAGCTTGACTATTGTTGGTGTATATAAAGGCTACAGATTTATGAGTGTTGATTTCATAACCTGAGATGCTGCCTCCTTGATCACTTCTAAGAGTTTTGTAGTAGAATCTCTGGTGTTTCCAGATATACAATCATATCATCTGTGAAGAGTGAAAGTTTGATCTTTTCTGACCCTATATGGATAACCTTGGTTGCCTTTTTTTGCCTAATTGTCATGGCTAGGACTTCCATTACAATGTTAAAAAGCAGTGGAGACAATGGGCAGCCTTGCTTGGTTCCTGTGAATGTCCCTTCTATGCCAATTTTCTTAAGTGTTCTGATCATGAAGGGATGCTGGATATTATCAAAAGCTTTTCTGCATCAATTGAGAGAATCATATGGTCTTTGTTTTTTAATTTGTTTATGTGATGAATTATATTTATAGATTTATATATATTGAACCAGCCTTGAGATCCTGGGATAAAATCCACTTGGTCATGGTATATAATTTGTTTGATGTGTTGCTGGATTCTGTTTGTTAGGATCTTGTTGAATATTTTGCATCAATATTCATTAGTGATATTGATCTATAATTTTCATTTCTTGTTAGGTCTTTTCCTGTTTGGGGGATGAAGGGGATGTTTGCTTCATAGAATGTGTTGAATAGTATTCCTTCTTTTTCTATATTTTGGGAAAGGTTGAGTAATATAGGTACTAGTTCCTCTTTAAAGAGGAGAGAATTCTGATGTGAAGCCATCTGGTCCTGGGCTCTTCTTTTTAGGGAGATTTTGTATAGTTCATGCTATTTCAAAACTTGATATAGGCCTGTTAAACATTTCCACTTGATGCTGGGTAAGTCTGGGAAGGTGGTGGGCTTCCAAGTATTGGTCCATTTCCTTCAGATTTTCATGTTTCTGAGAATAAAGTTTCTTGTAATATTCATTAAGGAGTTTTTGAATTTCTGAGGAGTCTGTTGTTATTTCATCATTACCATTTCTGATTAATGAAATTAGAGATTTTACTCTTTTTTTCCTGGTTAAATTAGCCAAAGATTTATCTATTTTATTGACCTTTTCAAAAAACCAACTTTTTGATTTATTGATCTGTTGTATAATCCTTTTCTTTTCAATTTCATTTAATTCTGCTCTAATTTTTGTTATTTCTTTTCTTCTGCTGTGTTTGGGACTGGAATTTTCTTCCTTTTCCAGTTGTTTGAGATGTCCCATTAAGTTGTTAACTTCCTCTCTTTCTATTCCCTTGGGGAAGGCTTGCAGTGATATAAATTTCCCTCTTAGGACTGCCTTTGTGGTATCCCAGAGGTTCTGATAATTCATGTCTTCATTATTCTTTTGTTCCCAAAATTTGGTAATTTCATTCTTAATCCTGTCTCTGACCCAATTATCATTCAGCATAAAGTTATTTAGCTTCCATGGTTTTGTATGAGTATGCAGATTCCTGTTACTGAGTTCAGCTTTTATTCTATGATGGTCTAAGAAGATGCAAGGAATAATTTCTATTCTTGTAAATTTGCTGAGGTTAGACTTGTGACCTAAGATGTGATCCAATTTTGGAGTATGTTCTGTGAACTTATGAGAAGAATGTGTATTCAGTTTTCTTAGGATGGAATGTTCTGTAGAGGTCTGTTAAATCCAAATGTTGAATGGTTAAGTTTAAATATAAAATTTCTTTGCTTAGCTTCTTATTGGAGGATCTATCCAACATTGCCAAAGGAGTGTTAAAAGCTCCGACTATTATGGAGCTGGAGGAAATCAAGTTGCTCATGTCTGTTAGAGTCTCTCTTATTAATTGAGGTGTAAGCTGAGATTCTTGTTTGAAGCAGATATCTGGCCTAAGTTTTTGTATCCAGTCAGCCAACCTGTGCCTCTTTAGAGGACAATTTAAGTCATTCACATTAATTGAGAATGTTGATAAGCCTGGTAGAATTTTTGGTATCAAGTTTTTCAAGTGTCCAGTGGACATTTTTAATCCTTTCACCACTGTGGAAGTTTGAAATTGTCTGAGTGAGTTTACTTTTGTGGTGGAGAATTGCATTGGTCATTATGGAGGATAGGTCTGAGAATATCCTGGAGAGCTATTTTAGTTATGGCAAATTTCTTCATCATGTGAATTTCATTAAAGTATTTAATTTCTCCATCATAATTGAAATTCATTTTAACTGGATACAGGATCCTGGGTTGAAATTGTTTTGTTTTAGGAAATTAAAAGTCGATGACCACCCTCTTCTAGCTTGAAAGTTTTCAGCAGAGAGATCTGTAGTCATTCTAATATTCTTCCCCTTGTAGGTTATGGTTTTCTTTTCTTTTTTCTTTTCTTTTTTTTTTTTTTTTGAGACAGCGCCTCAAGCTGTCACCCTAGATAGAGTGCTATGGCATCACAGCTCACAGCAACCTCCAATTCCTGGGCTCAAGCAAGTCTCCTGCCTCCACCTCCCAAGTAGCTGGGACTACAGGCACCCACCACAACACCCGGCCATTTTTTGATTGCCGTCATTGTTGTTTGGCGGGCCCGGGCTTCGAACCTGCCAGCTCAGGTGTACGTGGCTGGCGCCTTAGCCCGTTGAGCCACAGGCGCCGAGCCGAGGTTATGGTTTTCTTACATCTGGCTGCTTTTAGAATTTTCTCCATATTAAATTTAATGAAGTTAAAGTCACCCCGCCCCCCAGGGGCAACAACTAGAAAAGGAAGATCAAACCTTCCCACAACCAAACACCCATGGTACAACTTTGGATAGTCCTTGGGTGATTGGTCCAGTCTGAGAGATCCAAATCAATTGTCCTAGTCAGCACCTGGTCTCAAGCGAAGGTGTTCAAAATTTCTCTAAACTAAATAGCAGGTGTCTGCTGGCAGCTCGAGTATGACTCATTGTGGTGCTCCATGGAGTCAGAAGAATGCCCCCCCCCACAGCAGATTAATTAGTCTGGAAAAGTTGGTGCCTCCTTCCCACCTTGCACCTCTGTCACACCGAGTCACTGGTAACCCCATAGGGCTATGACCCAGTTCCCTCCAATGAGCAGATGCTCCAGGGGTTTGAACCTGCCTAGGTCACAGAGAGATCTTATGTCTCCTCAGCCAGGCCTCTGCACTGTGCCACTATCTGGCAGGGGAAACTGAGAGCTGAGGCCTGACAACCTTGGGTGATTAATGGAAGCTGGGGTGGTTCACTCAGTTCCAGCCCTGCCCCTGATAGATGTTGCTGACACATTTGCACAGAATTTGTGATTCTGTCCTGGCTATATTCCCCTGTGGACCAGGTGCTGTTTGAGTTCACAGAAACTGTGACTCAGCCCCAGTCACAGACCAGAGATGTGCTGCTGATCAGAGATGGTTTCTGTTTCCCTTGCAGTCTGTGTTGGGGTGGGTGCAGTTAGACCTTACACTCAGCCTTTGGCTTCCTGGCTGCCTTTGTCTGAACTATGATCCCCTGAGGGCTGGGTGTTTCTTAGGCTCACTAAGCAGTCCTGGAGCAGCTCCGCCCTGGGAGTATGCCGTCTCTGTGCAAGCATCTTCAATTCTCCTGTCCTGCCACACTCAGCCCAGGCTGGTACTGCCTCAGGCATACCCTTTGCTCACGGGGTCTGCGTTACCATCCCAGATCTATTCCACCTGTGTCTGCCACTGGAGAAGATGTCTGGCTTTTTCTGGTTGCCCAGAGAGACAGGAAGTGTCCTTCAAAAATATCCCCAGGGCTGTGAGCCCTATTGTTCCTTCTGCTGCAGCTACTGCTCTGTGATGAGGGGCACTGTGTTTCCCTTTCCCATTTGGTTCCTTCAGTCCACCATTTTCTCCTTAGCCCTCTGCTGAAAAATCAGCACAGACCTGCAACAGCCCATGCCCTGTCCACACCTTTTGAGAAAATGCCCAAGAATCTGGACTTAATGGGGGACAGGCTTCCAGACCTCTGGGTGAGAGTGAAGGGGAGTGCTGGGAGTTCAGAATTGCAGATAGAGAATATATACAGTTTTATACAGTTTTATGCCTGTCAGGAGAGTGCCATGGCACCCTAGTAGGGGAAGGAGTTCCAGATTTTAGAGGGTCTCTCCTGTGGGATAAAATGGGAGGATGTTTGAACTCTGCTGTCTTGTTTGTAGAAAGTATACTGTGAACCATTCTTATGGGGGAGGGGACTTTAACTTTATACCTTTTACAAAGCTTGCCTCAGCAGGGTTGATGTGTGTTCTTCAACCTTCTCTCTTGGCTCAGCTCCAAACCCTCAGCTTACTTGCTGAACTTCTGTCCTTTAACTCTCCTCCTGGATGGGAGCCTCTGTGGAAAGCTGGCTCCAGTCAGCCATCTTGCTTCCACCCCACAAAATGCTTTCTAAGGGTCAAATTTATTACAAAAGCTAAGATACACCTTACAAAATTATATGTAGCAATTAAAACTTAATTTTGAAAATTTCTATTGATATGGTGAGGAGCTAATATTTTATAAAGTAGGAGACCACGGAAGTGCCTCAATATGTTAACAATTATTTACAAATGTATAGCAATAAAATTACTTTAGCAAGTATTATTTACACTCAAGATAGAATAGTTTTTGTTCAAGAAAGCATTTTAATCTTTGTTTAAATATGGATTATGAGACATTGATATCAATTCGTAATAGGAGACAAAGAAAACAAATAATAAATAATAATACATTCATCTATTCATGAATGAATAGGTGAGGAAATAATGACATTAAGGGAAAGGAAAGACAAAATAAGAGAAGGGGAAAATATCTGAAAAAAACAAGCAGGAAAGAGATAAAAGGGAAAGAGAAGGAAATAAAAGTATTAAAAGGCAAGAAAGACTGTGCTGATCAACATGACAGGAGGCTAAAGTATTAAATACAAGAAGATTTTTTTCAGATAAAGTAATCTAATATTTAAAAATTTTTTTTTGGTTTTGTGGTTGCTGTACTTAAATCTTTTCTATTGCTTCTGAAATTCAAGTAAGTAAAGTCAAAGCATAGCTCCCTTTTTATTTTTGTTTTGTTTTCCTTTTTATTTTTATTTAAGTTTAGTAGGATGAGTTAACAATCAAAAGTATCTTTAGAACTGAGAGACCCCATTCAGGTATTTAGTGAAATGTCATCTTCCCAGTTAGTTATTCTCAGACTGCTTTTTAGAAATTGCAACCTCCAGCCCTACAACCCCTTTCCTGCTTTCCTACTTTCCTTTTCTTCATGGAATCTAATGCCATCTAATACATGACTTATTATATGTGTCTTTCTTTCTTCCCCTCATCTACTTCACTATCCCCAGAATTTAACCTGATGAGGAAGAGATTCTATTTATTTTTCTCATTGTTGTATCTTTCAGGTTTTGAACAGTGCCTAACATAGATTTGGCATCCACTAAACTTTTTTTTCTTTTTAATAAAGGAAAGCATCAGCAGCACTGTGGGAATAAGCAGAGAGATAAAGTGCTAACCATAAAATGTGAAGTGGAGAAAAATAGTCCAAGGCAATATTCAAAGCCAGGAGTAACTAGAACTAAATAAATAAACAAATAAGAAGAGGAAGCAAACAAAGCAAAATTAAGAAATTGCTCCTCCTGGTAATTCATTGAATTCTTGGGAAAATATTGGATGAACTATAGGTTAGAAATATATTTGTCATATTCTTTCCTAAGTTGGATGAGTCAGAGTCCACCTAGTTCACATAGGAAATTGAGCTGTAACTGGAGGGTATAAAACAAATAATTACTTGCCATTTTCTCTCTATTATGGAACTGTATGTTTATTCTCTTTTTTGCCCACATATACACATACCCATTAAGGATAAATGTGCTATTTTTAATCAGAATAACATCAAGAAGGTGTAAAAAAATTCTATAGCTATCTCTAAAGGTGAAATAAATAATTGAAACCTTCTTAATTATCCACCTTCTTAATTATCAATTTCAAAAGTGAACTTTAAAAGAAACATATTTTCTTAAAAATAAATGAGGCATTGAACTTTTGTCTTTAGTAATGGAGGACTTGAATGCATTATTATTGAACAACATGCCCATGCATGACTTGATGGGAAACAATCCGTTTCTGATTCCTTGTAAAACCAAAAGAGGAAAGATTAGGCTGGAACAAAAGAGTTCTTGGAGAACTGGGCTAACCAGTAACCAGTACTCTTGTAAATAAAGATTACTGTTATAAATCCTTTTAATTGTAAATATATTTTTGTTTTCTTCTTTTTTACCTCTCTAGCATTTTTTTTTTTAATTTCAGATTAATATGAGGGTACATATATTAGGTAATATTGTTTGCATTTGTTAGGTATACTTGACCCCTTCACCAAGGTGTGTTCTGTGGTTAATTTTTTTAAGCAATTGATTCTAAATGCTGCACAATGAAAAAAACTTAGAAGAGGTGGTAATTGGCAATAAGACCTTACTAATATTTGTTGAAATTTACCTTTTAAAATATTCATTCACTTTATTAGTCCATTTGGGCAGCTATTACAAAAATAGCAGGGTGGATGTCTTATAAATAACAGAAATCTATTTTTCATAGTTCTGGAGGCTAGAAGTTCAACATTATCAAACCAGATTTGTGCCTATTTTCCTGGATATTGATTCTTCTTTCTCTGTTTTCACATGGCAGAAGAGGAATCTCTTGAAGGTCTCTTTCATGATGAGGGCACTAATTCATTCTTCAAGGCTCCACACCTCTGACCTAATCACCTAGCAAAACCCTACTTCCTCATACCATCACAGTGGGAGTTAAGATTTCAATATGTTAAATTTGGAAAGACAAAAACATTGCCAATCACATTCTTAGTTTTCAAGTTATCATTTCATTAATTTGGCAATTTATGCTGTGGTTGCCTTGCCCATCAATTCATTTATCCATTTGACAAGTCAATATTTGTTGAACCTCTTCACATAAAATGAAGTAGGAAAGTTCATATTCAATATAAGGATTCAAGATATTTACACATGAGGAGGAATGGAGAGACAAGATGGTGCCTAGAAGCAGCTTTAGCCAGAGGCTTCTGTCCAGAGGGAGAGAAGTTGGACTGATGTAGACTCGGAGAAGCTAAAGGTAGGAAGTTGAGCACAGAGAGATGAAAGCAATGCGCACATCATCCCCACTGAGCCAAGCTGCAAAGACAAGAAAAACAAAGAAATGTACCAAAGATCAGGTATGGAGTGACTAGTAAGAAGGCATCTGTTGCTAAAGGGATGGGAGACTCCCTCCTCCAACCAGATGCCTACAGTGGAGTTTCCACAGTGAACAAGGAACAAAAAAACCTCTCCCCTCACTCCACAAGAGAGCGCTACAAATTTTGGTCTTCCTACACCTGTGAGGTTCCACCACTGAGACCAGGCCCCTTCCTGCCTTATACAAAAATGAACAAGTATTTTCTCTACAAACCTGGGCCTACAGTTCACCCCTTCTAGTTGTCTGGTGGACGGCCCCCTGTAGAGGTTGGAATGTTTGATAAGTTCTGGTGCATTATGTGGGTGGCTGAGATGCTGCACAAAACAGTGGTACAGCAGTTCTCATTTTAGCTGGAAGAGGTGTGTTGTCTTCTGATTCCATTTCCCCAAAGAAAAGACCCTACTAGACTGCCCTAGGAACTCTCAGATGAACTGCCTGTGGATTCTTGTTCTCCCACCACTTGGTGGTGTTGAACTCTGAACTTGTTTGAGTGGGTGTCACTCCTGCTGGCTGAGCAAGTTTGACTTAAACTCTCAGCCAGAACTGTCTGCCTGATGACCCTCTGAACTGGTTTGAGTTGTTTACGCTGCCTTGAGCAAGTTTGACTGGAACTTTTTGCCAGAGCTGTCCATGGATTCTTGTTCTCTAGCCACCACTGCCTGGAGCTGTAGGTTCAACACTTGTTTGAGCAGGGGTGTGAGTGTTGCAGCAGTGAAGGGAGGATTCAGCAGGGCTGTCCACAGATTCCCTTTCTTGTGCTATCTTTGGAAGGGGTCGGGCTACATATGTTTGTATCTTTGTCCAGCAGAGATTCCAGCAAAATACCCCAACTCCTTGATTGGGTAGAGGGACACCAAGATATAACAAGGTTGCACCAAGCCAGCCCTCAGAGACCCTGGCTACATCCCTGAAAGGGACCTTTCCTAGGTTGTAAGGGAAAGGCTACAATCACACAGAAATACAAAAGATCTTCAATGATTACTGCAAAATACTCTATGCCTAGAAATATGAAAATGTAGAGGAAATGACCAATTCCTAGAAGCACACCACCTTCCTAAACTCAACCAGAAAGAATTAGAAATTCTGAATAGACCTATATCAAGCACTGAAATAGCATCAACTATACAAAATCTTCCAAAAAAGAAAAACCCTGGACCAGAATTTCACACCAGAATTCTACCAAACCTTCAAAGAGGAGGGTTATACTATATATATATAATATTGCATAATCTATTCCAAAGCATAGAGAAGGAAGAAATCCTCTTCAACACATTCTACAAAGCAAATATCACCCTGATCCCCAAATTAGAAAAGGACCCAAGAAAAAAAGAAAACTATAGACCAATATCATTAATGAATTTTGAAGCAAAAATATTCAACAAGATATTACCAAGCAGAACACAGCAACACATTAAAAAAAGGTATACATCACAGGGCGGCACCTGTGGCTCAAAGGAGCAGGGTGCCAGCCCCATATACTGGAGGTGGTGGGTTCAAACTTGACCCTGGCCATAAGCAGAGGGAAAAAAAAAGATATACATCATGATTAGGTTGGCTTCAGGATGCAAGGTTGATTCTACAAATGCTAAATAAATAATATTCAAACATTTAACATATGTTTGTTCTACATGTGCTGAATAAACAATTCATAACATAAATTGAAGCAAAACAAAGAGCATTATATTCTCAATAGATGCATAAAAAGCATTCAACAAAATTCAGCATGCTTTTCTGATAAGAATTTCACTAGGCATAGAGGGGACATTTCTTAAACTGACAGAAGCCATCTACAAAACAGAAAACAAACAAACAAAAAAACACAGCCAATATCATACTGAATGGAATAAAACTGAAAGCATTTCCATTTAGAACTGGAACCAGACAAAGATGTCTAGTATCATCACTGCTACTCAACATAGTGCTAGAAGTTTATACAATGCAATCATGCAAGAGAAGATTATCAAAGGTATTCAAGTGGAGACAGAGGCTACATATGATAGGATTGCATTGTTTGCATTTGTTAGGTAACCCTTCAGTTGAGTCTGTCACCCAGGAAGTATGCCATATGCTCCTAAATTGTACCTGTTAAGTAGAAGTTTACAGAGCCCCCACTCTCTATTTCTTCCTCCCCCACTTCTTGAATTTGATGGTGTTTTTCTCTCAAGTAGGCCTATAGTTCTTCATCTACTACTTTCAACTTAGGTTGAATACATAGATATATTTATCACAGTCTGTTAAGCCATCCATAGGGTAATGGGATCTTGGATTATTTCCACATCTTCAGTGGCATAATTTTCTATGGTAATTTCTGACCTATGGAGAAGGGCAAGCACTGAGATCTTCAAGAGTGCTGATGTCTCCTCACATATGTAATTATTACAGGTATGGCAAAAGGTTTATCCCCTGGACACTACCCCCACCTCTGGAGGAACAGGTCTTTACATGACAAATCCTCTCTAATATTCCAATATCCTTAATTCTTTGGATCCATTTTTGTACATGTATCAAGACAATAAAAGCATTTATAATTAATTTATTTCAGGTCACCGTAGGATCCATACTAATCAACTAACCAGTCTACCAATTAATAAACCAACCAATAAAAGTCTTAGAGCCCTTTCTACACCATGGATAAAACTTTATTTCTCTAAGTAAATTCTATTTCAATATAAATAAAGTCTGCCTTATCCAACTTTAGGTTTCTCTAACCATTATGCCATACATTTTAAATCCTTTCCCATATATATTTCCAAGATTACTGTCTGTATAAATTGGGAAAATGCTGCAGTTCTTTTGGTGTCTATCATACCTTCTCATGGGTTATACTTTGTACCTCATCTTTTGGGACATTCTAGGGCTTGAATTTATAATAGTTATACATTTGGAAGAAAGAGGAATTTTGTGGGCCCTGAAAAGAATTAGAAGCAAATGGCTCAGAAGATGTCATTACAGATTATCAGGCAAAGGATCATTAAAATCCTTTGGGAAAGGTGGAGGGATTGTTTCTGCTAGAAAGAAGATGAAAGAATTCAGATTGATAATATCTCTAGAGTCATTAGGATATGGTCATATGTTTTCATTTCAATTTTTTTATCTATTCCTTTCCAATCAATGCTTTACTTTAAAAGAAGATACCCTGAAAGTTTAGGAATTTTATTTGCATTTTAATTGAGCCAAGATCTTGTTTTTGATATAACTAAGTTCCACCCCTGTGACTACAGAAGATAAGAAATTCTGTTAGGGAAGATAAAGAATAGATATGTAGGTGGAGCTACAAACTTAATCTAAGCTATTATTTCTTTTGTCACTTACTCTAGCACAGTTAGGAATAGTCAGCCAATTATATTCTATTCCTTAGATTGACTAATATGTTCTAAAATAATAACCACATGGTTGTGTAGAACCTTACCTTCTGTAGGAATTTGGTTAGGAACATTCAGTGTTAATATTTGTGTATCTCTATTGTCACACCATGCCGTAAACTACCTTTATTCTTTACCATAAAAATAGTCATTATTGTTTATAACTTTATTCAGATTAGAAAATGTATATTTCATATCAAAGCAATTTAGAAACTCATTTTTAAGATGTAGTTCTCTAGAATAATTCCCAGTGCTAAAATCAATGCCTTCAACGTTGAACCAGAAAAACAGAGCCAACAGTAGATATAAATTAAGGGTTATATTGCAAGGAATCCTTTAGGCAATTGTGGCACTAGCTAGGCAAGTTGGAAATTCATAGATCAAGGTTTCAGAACAGACAGGCTTAAATTCACGGGCCAAACCTCTTATCCGGAGGCAGAATTTCTTTTTTCAGAGAAGCTTTTACTTTCCTCTTAAAGCCTCTCATTGGTTTGAATCAGGCCTATCCAGAATATTTATCTAAAACAATCTTCTTTCCTTAAAGTCAATTCCAATTACATCAACAAAATTTCAAACTTATATGTGTTTGGTTTAATAACCAAAGACTGTAACTTTACCAAAATTACATGTAAAAAAGACCACCATACCTACTAACTACATTCTTTTCTATGTAAATACCCAGTTGGCTAGTTCCATTGACTAAAAAGCACAGAAAGGTATCTTAAGGGTGGAAAAAGAAACACTGCATGCACTCTCTAATAATTGGAGCCAAACAAAGAGAACACAGGGGAATAAAGAAATGTAAAGGACTTTGGACACCAAAAAGTGGAGGAGGGCAGAAGAGGATGAACAATGAACACTATTTTGTTGATGTGCACACTAAAATCCCTGACTTAAAACATTATATAGTGTATTCTTGTAACAAAATGGGTGCAAACCTGGTGAGGGCCTGCTAAACAACAATGATAAAAATAAAATAGCTGGGCATTGTGGAAGGTGTCTGTAGTCCCAGCTACTTGGAAACTGAGGCAAGAGAATTGCTTAAGCCTAAGAGTTTGAAGTTGCTGTGAGCTGTGACTCCACAGTACTCTACTGAGGGTGACATAGTGAGACTCTGTCTTAAAAAAAATAAGAAAAGATTATTCCTTCCACTTTGCACATTATTGGACCTCTTGGTAAAACCAATTAATATTAAATGAGTTTATTTCTAGACTCTCATTTATAGTGTGCTGATCTCTAAAGCTTTAATTATGCTAGTGGCACACTGGTATGATAAATATGTAATAAAATTTGAAATTTGGAAGTGTGAGTTCTCCAACATTGTTATTATATAAAGTAGTTTGTTTTAGCATTCTGTAACCCTTGCATTTACAAAAGAATTTTAGGATCAGTTTGTTTATTTATGTTAATAAAGCAGCTGGGGGGTTTGAGAGGTGTTGCATTTGATTTACCAAATTGTGTAAATCAATTTGGTTGTATTGCCTTTTTTTTTTTTTAACCAGTATTACCAATTAGTATTTTCCAATCAACTAGCACAAAATACCATTCCATTTATATTAGTTTTCTTTAACATCTCATAATAAAGTTTATTCATTTTGGGGGTAAAATACTTCTAAAATCTTTGGTTAAATTTATTCTAAGTATTTTACTTTTTTGATGCTATAGTAAATTATGTTGCTTTCTTAGTTTATTTTGGATTGTTCATTGTTAGTTTGTAGAATAGAGCTGTCCCTTGGTATCTGTAGGGTATTGGTTACAGAAACCCTCTCTTGTGTATACCAAAATCCACAAATGCTCATGTCCCTTATATAAGATATTATAGTATAACATACACATATCCTCTTGTATACTTTATCTGTAGTTACTTCTAATACCAAATACAATGTAAATGTTATTCAAATAGTTGTACACTGCATTTATTTAAAGAATAATGACAAAGAAAAAAGTTGGCTCATTTTCAGTACATATACAACTGTCCATATTTGAATATTTCCAATTTGAGTTCATTGAATCCATGGATTTGGAACCCACAGACATGTAAGACTAATTGTACAATCTACTTTTTCCTGTATTGATCTCGTATATTAGAACTTTGCTAAACTTGTACATTAATTGAAAAAGAATTTTTAGTATATATTTAAGATTTTCTATATGCAAGATTATTTAATCTACTAATAAACATATTTTTACTTCTTTTTTGTTGGATTGAGGCAGTCTCACTCTGTAGCTCTGTGTAGAGTGCTGTAGCATCATAGTTCACAGTAGCCTCAAACTCTTGGATTCAAGTGATCTTCTTGCCTCTGCCTTCCAAGTAGCTGGGACTACAGGTACCTGTCATAATGCCCAGTCAGTTTTTCTACTTTTAGTAAAGATAAGATTTCACTCTTGCTCAGGCTGGTCTTGGAACTCCTGAACTCAAGCAGTCCACTCATCTCAGCCTCCCAGAGACCTCAGATTACAGGCATAAGCCACTGGGTCTGGCCCTTATATTTTATTTGACTGATTGTAATGGCCAAAAACAACTATATTATAATACGTAACAGAACTGGTGAGAGTGAATATTTTCTTGCTGTTCCTTAGCATCATGAGAAAGTATTCACTCTTAACCTTTGAATGTAATTAGCTGTGGAGTTTTTTAGTGATTCTTTTATTTCTAGGTAAAAAAAATGTCATTCTTGTTCTTAGCTTGTAGAGTATTTTTAATCATAAAAGGATGTCAGATTTTGCAAATGCATTTTTTAATCTATTTCAATAATTATGTGCTCCTTTGTTTTTGTTTTGTCAATATTCATTGATGTTTCCAACCAAACTTCTTGATGATGGTGGATAGTTTCTTTATACACTGCAGAATTCAGTTAGCTATTATTTTAGTGCAAATTTTGACATTTATATTTATAGGGTTATTTATCTCTGTTTGTGTGCATGTGTGATGAAGTAGAGACAGAGAGAGAGAACGAGAGAAATTGCTGGCATTGGTATCAGGGTAATTTCAGCCTCTTTGTAAAATAAATTGAGAAATGTTCCCTTTCTTTCATTTTATAAGAGTTTTTGAAATACAGGTATCCATAAAGTTCATGTGCAATTTATAATGTAAATTTATGAATATCCTGTATTGGTGTAAATTCTCCTTTAACAATTTTGGATAATTTGCCAGTGCATCCATCTAGGCCTAGGATTTTCTTAATGGAAGGTGTTTTGATTAATGATTTTTTCTCTTATAGATCTGTTCATTTTTTTAAGTTTTTGATTAAGATTTACTAATTTGTGTTATCATATAATATTCTCCATTTAATTTGTTAGCATACACATATTCTTATTAATCCCTTTTAATGTTTTATCTTTCTGTTATGTCAGTAATGATGTTTCCTTTTTTAATACTGACCTTAGGTAATTGAGATTTTTTTCTCCTTTTTGTTTTGGTTAGTCTAGCTAAAGGCTTTTCAATTTTATTGACCCATTCGAAGAACTAATTTTGGTTTCACGGACTTACTCTGTTTTGTGGTATTCTCTGTTATTTATTTTTTTTCCTTCTCCTTGCTTTGGGTTTAGTTTGCTTTTACATTTTTATTTTCATAAATTGGAAGTTCAGGTCATTGATATATCTTTTTTAAATTTTTAACTTTTAATCTATGAATTTTCTTATGAAGACTGCTTTAGTTGCAGTCAATAAGTTCAGGCATGTTGTGCTTTTATTTTCATTCATTCAAAGTATGTTTTAATTTCCCTTTGTCTTTAACCCATTTGTTGTTTAAGAATGTATTTTCAAATTTACTCATACTTATGATTTTCTAATATAAACTTTTTATTAATTTTTAATTCCATTCCATTATGGTCAGAAGACCTACTTATTGTGATATTAATTTTGTTTAAGTTTATCAAGGCATATTTTATAGGTTGATATGTGTTCTATCTTGAAGAGTGTTTCATGCGCATTTGAGAAGGATATATATACTGCTGTTTTGGGGAGTGAAGTTTTCTATCATTGTCTGTAAGGCTTAGCTTGTTTATAGTGCTGCTCACATCTATACTCCTTGTTAATCCTCTACCAAGTTATTCTATCCATTACTGAAAGTAGAGTATTGAAATCTCCAACTATTATTTTTGACATGTCTATTTTTAGTTTTGTGTATGTGAGTTTTACTGTTTTTATTTCACAACTGTATATTCCTATATGGGTTGAGTACATATATGAGACTGTCCAGATAGGATCCAGTCATATATGTCTCTATTTTCATACTACATGGCCAAATACTTTCTCTACAGCTCTTGTGTGTTATAATTGCTATTTATTCCTGATAAAATGACCTTTTATCATTGACATCATATCCTTTGTATTAAAAATTAATTTTCATTTAAAGTATATATTGTCTAATATTATATGACCTCTCTAGCTCTCTTTTTTTTTTAAAGCATATGAACATAGCATATCTTTTAAACTGTTAGTTTCAATTTATTCATTTCTTTGAGTCGAATGTGTATCTCTGTAGTCAAGAGATGGTTGTACATAGTTGTTTAACTCCATTTTACCAATTCATACCTTTTAATTGGAACATTTAATTTATTTATATTTAATGTTATTTCAGATAATGTTGGATGTGCAAGTGCTGTTTTATTATTATCATATGGTCTTATAATTGTTTCCTTTAGCTCTCCATTTTTGTCTTCATTTGTGTATATAGATGTTTTCTTATGTACCATTTTATTTAATTTGTTGTTTTGTTCACTTTAGGTGTTGAGCTATTTTCTAAGTATATTTTGGGGTTTCAATTAACATTTTACCTTAAAATTAGATTAAGGGCAATTTAGTTTCAATAATATGTAAAAATGTTCCAAAATAGTTACATTCTTTCCTTACTCCTTCATTCTGTTATTGTCATACAAGTTGCATCTTTTCATATTTTAAACCTACCAACAAAGGTTTATGATTGTTGCAGTTATTGCTTTATGCAATTTTTCTTTGAATTGGAGATTAAAAAGAAAAAAAAAACTGCTACAAATAAATGATTACACTCTTTTTACATTTTCTGGCATAGTTACCTGAATTGATGATCCTTATTTTCTTCTGTAGGTTTTAGTTCCTGTCTCATGCATTTTCAGTTCAGTCTGAAGGACTTCATGTAGTATATCTCATTGGGCAACACTGCTATCAATGATTTCTATTAGTTATTGCGTATTTGGCATTGCCTTCATTTCTTTTCTTCATTTTAAAGATTAGTTTTCTGAATATATTATTCCTCTAGCTGTACTTTCTTCCTTTTTTTTCTTATATTCTTAAATAAACAATATATTTTACACTTAGCTTCATGAAATATATTTCAGGTGTATATTTTGTTTTTGAAGGGCACAAATATTAATTTACTTTCTGCTGAAGAATGAGGTTGTAGTTAAAACTTAATCTTGGATTTTAAAAATTACATAATTTTTAAAATTTGATTTGTAACTGGTATATATAGTTCACATGTTTGGGGGTATTTTGTGATATTTGATACAGAATACATAGTAGTTGTCCATGTCTTTGGAGTACTTAGTGGAGTGGAGTATATTTGATATTTTCATAAATGCATGCAATGCATAATGTTAAAATCAAGGTAACTGATATACCAATCACCTTAAATATTTATTTTTTTTAAATAGGCTTAATGGGGGGGAGTGAAGCATGATGGCAGACAGGAAGGACATTTAGCAGTCTTCCTAGAGTAAAGGGGCAAAGGGAGAGGGCTGTATCAGTACCAGTGTAGAATATCGACATACAGTGTTGGCTCGGAGTATGCGGTATGGAAGTAGACAGTGGGATTTGGCCAGAGCTACAGAGAACTATTACATCTGGGCAAGTTTAGGTGGGCTTTCCTGGGCGGCAGTGGCTCTGGGTAGGCAGACTCCCCTGGCTGCAGTGGCACGGGGCAGCTGTGGAGCAATCCAGGGGATAATTTCTGTCACAGCCCTATGGCCCTGGTCTCGACTGCTACAGAAAGGAACCAAGGGAGACATGGATTAGAAGTACAAGCTTTCCCACCAGCAATGTAGAAGTGTTCCCTTTTCTCTGCATCCAGACCAGCATCTCTGGTTTTGGGATTTTGTTATGTGGGCTAATCTTACTGGAGTTAGATGATATCTCAAAGTAGTTTTGATTTGCATTTCTCTGATGATTAAGGATGATGAGCATTTTTTCATGTGCTTGTAGGCTGTGCGCCTGTCTTCTTTAGAGAATTTTCTCTTCAAGTCCTTTTCACACCCTGTGATGGGATCACTTGTTCTTTTGTTGCTAATACGTTTGAGTTCTCTGTGGATTCTGGAAATCACATTACAATAAAGATATCTGTACCAGAATGTTTATTGCAGCCCAATTCAT
>CAUYRH010020081.1:0-15427 GCA_963574655.1 Perodicticus potto | reverse complement strand
AATATTTTCATTGAACTATTTAACATAGCCTTCATGGCCTTTTAATCACTATATGAAGACATTTATATTCTACATTTAGTAATTTTCACTTGTACCCTTGTAAGATGCACCGTAAGTGTGATCCCACCAATCACCCTCCCTCCTCCCCTGTATTTTTTTTTTTAAGTCTGATGTTTATTGTGTCTTTACATTCTTTCCTTTTTTTTTTTTTTTAACGTTTTATTTTATTTTATTTTATTTGTTGTTGTTGTTGCAGTTTGGCCGGTGCTGGGCTTGAACCCGCCACCCTCGGTGTATGGGGCCGGCGCCCCACTCACTGAGCCACAGGTGCCGCCCATATTTATGTATTTTTAAAAGTTTGTTTCTGGCTTGGCGCCTATGGCTCAACGGGCTAAGGCGCCAGCCACGTATACCTGAGCTGGCGGGTTCGAATCCAGCCTGGGCCCGCCAAACAACAATGACGGCTGCAACCAAAAAATGGCCAGGCGTTGTGGCAGGCGCCTGTAGTCCCAGTTACTTGGGAGGCGGAGGCAAGAGACTCGCTTGAGCCCAGGAATTGGAGGTTGCTGTGAGCTGTGATGCCACAGCACTCTATCCAGGGTGACAGCTTGAGGCTCTGTCTCAAAAAAAAAAAAATGTTTGTTCCCGGGTGGCGCCTGTGGCTCAGTGAGTAGGGCGCTGGCCCCACATACTGAGGGTGATGGGTTCCAACCTGGCCCTGGCCAAACTACAACAACAACAAAAAATAGCCGGGTGTTGTGGCAGGCACTTGTAGTCCCAGCTACTCGGGAGGCTGAGACAAGAGAAGCGCCTAAGCCCAGGTTTTGGTGGTTGCTGTGAGCTGGTACGCCACGGCAGTCTACCAAGGGCAAAAAAGTGAGACTCTCTGTCTCTTAAAAAAAAAAAAAAAAAAAGTTTGTTCCTTGGGTGGCACTTGTGGCTCAGTGAGTCGGGCACTGGCCCCATATACCAAGGGTGGTGAGTTCGAACCTGGCCCCAGCCAAACTGCAAAAAAAGAGCCGGGCATTGTGGTGGGCGCCTATAGTCCCAGCTACTCAGGAGGCTGAGGCAGTAGAATCGCCTAAGCCCAAGAGCTGGAGGTTGCTGTGAGCTGTGATGCCACACATTCTACCAAGGGTGACAAAGTAAGACTCTATCTCTATAAAAAATAAAAATAAAGTGAAATAAAAGTTTGTTCCCTTTCAGTCATGTTCTCAGTCCCCATCCCCCCACAGACAATAATTCTAGTGGGCTGTGTTTGCACATCTTCTTGTAAAATGGGGGCATGCTTTTTTAATTTTCATAACTAGTCATGTAATGTACCTTTTGCCTACTTTCCTTACTGTTTTCACTGAGCATCATGGTACACGATCTATACCTGGAATCTTTTCCTACTGTTTGCCATCCATGGCACATTTGGCCTATTTTTCAAACAGTGGAATCTGGTCTATTTCCAGCAATGGAACCCAGTCTGCTTCTAACTTTCCTCCACCAAAAATAATGCTACATATGGCTCAGCGCCTGTGGCTCAAGTGGCTAAGGTGCCAGCCACATAAACGTGAGTTGGCAGGTTCGAATCCAGCATAGGCCCGCCAAACAACAATGATGGCTGCAACCAAAAAATAGCCAGGCATTGTGGCAGGTGCCTGTAGTCCTAGCTACTTGGGAGGTGGAGGCAGGAGAATCACTTGAGCCCAGGAGTTGGAGGTTGCTGTGAGCTGTGATGTCACAGCACTCTACCCAGGGTGACAGCTTGAGGCTCTGTCTCAAAATAATAATAATCATCATCATAATGCTACATAGCTATTCCTTTATGGATCTGTATGAGAATTCTTTGGGTATAGCATCAGGAGAGAAATGATGGATCATACATGTAGTATGTATGTATTAAATTAACTAAGAAGTACCAGGGAGCTCCTCAGAATGGACTCTAAATGCCTACACTTTTGGCAGTGCAAAAGGGCCCCTGAATCACACGTCTCCACCTACCCTTGGTTTTGCCCAGCTTTCTAACTTGTTTTATCCTTCTAGTTATAAAATTATTACTGTCTTGACTGGGTGCGGTGACTCACATCTGTAATCCTAGCACTCTGGGAGGCCAAGGTGGGTGGATTGCTTCAGCTAAGGAGTTGGAGACCAGCCTGAGCAAGAGTGAGACCCCCATCTCTAAAAATAGCCAGGCCTTGTGGCAGGCAACTGTAGTCCTAGCTACTTGGGAGGCTGAGGCAAGAGGATCTTTTGAGCCAAAGAGTTTGAGGTTGCTATGAGCTAAGATGCCACAGCACTCTACCCATGGCAACAGACTTTGTCTCAAAAAAAAACCCGAAACAAAACAAAAAAAACTAAGTCTATGAGGCTCTTTGAACAGGTATTAGCAAGCACCTTTACTATCTCACAGCCCTTAGGGACTAATTCTGCTGCCATGTACATTTGAGGGGTTCGACATGCTGCCATTAGTAGTCAAGGATGTCACAACACTAGTTTTCTTCCCCGGGAGATGCTAACAATACCCCATCTCCATACACACAGGGTCACTAAATATTACACTAAATATTCTCTAAGGAATTCTCCATTTCTTAAATCTGAATTTCCTCTTTTATCCTTGTAGAATAGCGAGGACTTATTTCAAGGATGAGATTGAAACCATGAAGAAATTTAATTCTCCCAACGTCCTGCATATATTTGGGATTTGCATTGATGAAACAAGTAAGAAGTGCTCCTGGGGCTGATAAAGCTTTTGATGACCTGGAATATACCTTCTGTGTTTTAATGTGTTGCATTTTTTTAAAGAGCAGCAGAAAAGGTGGAATCTACACAGTGGGATTATTATCAATGTTAATTTTTTTTTTTTTTTTGCATCCTAAAATGCATGTTTCCATCTTCTTTCAGGAGAGCAGGGCTGAAACCTGAGGGTTATTTTGCACTAATGTGGCCACTCCTTCTTTCAGTCCACAAGGGTGTATGTTCAGGTGCCAGCATGGATGAGAGGTGCATTTTGTTGCTACAAAACATTATACTGCCCGGGTGCAATGGCTCACCTGTAATCCTAGCACTCTGGGAAGCAGGCAGATGGTTTGAGCTCAGGAGTTCAAGACCAGCCTAAGTAAGAGTGAGACCCCATCTTTACTAAAAATAGAAAAGCTAGCTGGGTGTTACGGCAGGTGCCTTGTAGTCCCAGCTACTTGGGAGGCTTAAGCAACAGGGTTGCTCAAGCCCAAGAGGTTGAGGTTGCTATAAGTTGTGATGATGCCATGGCACTCGACCCAGGGTGACAAAGTGAGACTCTATCTAAAAAAAAAAAAAAAGAAAAAATTATAAAACGCCTGCCTGACCCAAACAAGGAAAACACCCTTAGTCACCTACACCCTTAGTGGAGACCAAATCTAAAATCAAAAACAAGTTGCCTCTTTACCAAGATCCTTATGTGTCAGGTTCTTTATTTTTACTTTTTAATGTGGCTATATTTTCTCATGCAGCATGTCCACTCCTGCTACTCGTACGTAGAGAGAGGACGGAGCAACTCCCATCTTAGCCCCTCTGGAAGTTTCTCCACAGACTTAGGCCGACCTGATTTCAGAGCTTAGAATCCCAGTCTATAGGGAAACTTTCAGTGAGATGTATTCTCTGGGTGACAGCTGAGGTGGCTGACTCACTCATTGTGCATCAGTTTTGCATCTCAGGTCCATGAACTAAAACTGGATTTCTTTCTTTCTTTCTTTCTTTTTTTTTTTTGCAGTTTTTTTTTTGGCCAGGGCCAGGCTTGAACCTGCCACCACCTGTATATGGGGCTACTCCTTGAGCCACAGGCACTGCCCTCTTCTTCTTCTTTTTTTTTTAAGCTAGAGTCTCACTTTCTTTTTTTTTTTGAGACAGAGCCTCAAGCTGTCACCCTGGATAGAGTGCTGTGGCATCACAGCTCACGGCAACCTACAATTCCTGGGCTCAAGCAAGTCTCCTGCCTCTGTCTCCCAAGTAGCTGGGACTACAGGCGGCCACCACAATGGCCTGCCATTTTTTTTTTTGGTTGCAGCTATCATTGTTGTTTGGCAGGCCCGGGCTGGATTCGAACCCGACAGCTCAGGTGTACGTGGCTGGCGCCTTAGCCCATTGAGCCACAGGCGCCAAGCCAGAGTCTCACTTTCTTGCCCCTAGAGTGCTGTGGCATCATAGCTCAGCAACTTCCAACTCCTGGGCTTAAGTGATCTTCTTGCCTCAACCTTCTGAGTGGCTGGAATTATAGGCATGTACCATCATATTTGAATAACATTTTTTTATAAAGACAAGGTTTCACTGTGTTATCCAGGCTAGTCTTGAACTCTTGGAGTCAAGTGATTCCCCTGCTTCACTCTCCTCAAGTGCTGTGATTAAAGGCTTGATCCACGGGTGGCGCCTGTGGCTCAGTGAGTAAGGCACCAGCCCTATATATGGAGTCTGGCGGGTTCAAACCTGGTCCTGGCCAAACTGCAACAAAAAAATAGCTGGGCATTGTGGCAGGCACCTGTGGTTCCAGCTGCTCTGGATGTTGAGGCAAGAGAATCGCCTGGGCCCAGGAGTTGGAGGTTGCTGTGGGCTCACCACGGCACTCTACCGAGGGTGATAAAGTGAGACTCCGTCTCTACAAAAAAAAAAAATAAGAAGAAGAAGAAAGGCTTGGCTCGGCGCCTGTGGCTCAAGGGGCTAAGGCGCCAGCCACGTACACCTGAGCTGGCGGCTTCGAATCCAGCCTAGGCCTGCCAAACAACAATGATGGCTGCAACCAGAAAATAGCCAGGCATTGTGGCGGGCGCCTGTAGTCCCAGCTACTTGGGAAGCGGAGGCAGGAGACTCGCTTGAGCTCAGGAGTTGGAGGTTGCTGTGAGCTGTGATGCCACGGCACTCTATCCAGGGTGACAGCTTGAGACTCTGTCTCAAAAAAAAAAAAGAAGAAGAAAGGCTTGATCCACTATGCTGGGCTAATAAATTTATTTCTTTTTCTTTCTCTGTTTTTTTTAGACAGTGTCACTTTGTTGCCCTCAGTAGAGTGCTGTGGCATCACAGCTCACAACAATCTCAAACTTGGGCTCAAGCCATCCTCTTGCCTCAGGCTGGCAAGTAGCTGGGACTACAGGTGCCCGCCATAATGCTTGGCTATTTTTAGAGACCAGGGCTCATTCTTGCTTAGGCTGGTCTCAAACTCCTGAGCTCAGGCGCGATCTACCTGTCTCAGCCTCCCAGAGTGCTGGGATTACGGGCATAAGCCATTGTGCCTGGCCTGAAACTCGACTTCTTGTCTGAGTTCCCCTCACCAGCCCTGCCATCTGCACACCGTTTATTCCTTGTGAACATAGTAGACACATTTCCTGCCCTCTTGGATCTTATAGTTGAGTGGGGAAGATATTACTCAAACAACTACTCAAATAAATGTAGAATTAAAACATGCCAAAGGGCGGCGCCTGTGGCTCAGTCAGTAAGGCGCCGGCCCTGTATGCCGAGGGTGGTGGGTTCAAACCCAGCCCTGGCCGAACTGCAAGAAAACATGCCAAACACACTGGTGGCGCCCATAGCTCAGTGGGTAGGGTGCTGGCCACATACTTTGAGGCTGGTGGGTTCAAACCTGGGCCAGCTAAAACAACAATGACAACTGCAACAACAAAAAAATAGCCGAGCACCTATAGTCCTAGCTACTTGGGAGGCTGAAGTAAGAGAATCGCTTGAGTCCAAGAGTTTGAGGTTGCTGTGAGCTGTAATGCTATGGCCCTCTACTCATGGTGACAGCTTGAGACTGTCTCAAAAAAAAAAAAAAGCCAAATACTATGTAGAAGATGATGGGAATTCTAGGGATATTTGAGCCTTTCCAGGAGATCAGGGAGCAAATTAAGTGGGTTGGTGTTGGGGGAGAAATGAGACTCACAGCAGACCCAAGTCTATCCCTGCACAGGGTGCAAGGGGGGGCTGGGTCTTCATGGTGTCTGGCTCCTTCCTTCAGTGGCTCCTCCTCAATTCTCCATTGTCATGGAGTACTGTGAACTTGGGACCCTGAGGGAAATGTTGGATGAAGACAAGAACCTCGAGTTCGCTGTGCGCGTCTTGCTAATCCAGGAGGCAGCCATGGGCTTGTACAGGTACCAGATGGGGTAAAGGGCACTGAAGGGTTGGGTGAATCTGTGTACACTACTGATAATCCCAGAGGTGACGAGAGAATAGGCCAGGAGCCCCAGACAGCCTCCCTTCCATATAATGTTTTACTTTTTACTCTGATCACAGATAAGAGGGGGGAAAGAGGTTTAACTACTGAGCAAGAGCTTACAGTTGAAGGTTGAATTTAATGTCTACCTCATTCTTGTAGCGTTGGACAGGCCCTAATCTTAGAGCAGCCAGATTTAACAAATAAAAATATAACATAGCTGTCAGTGCCCATAGCTCAGTGGGTAGGGTGCCGGCCACATATACCAAGGCTGGCGGGTTCGAGCCCGGCCTGGGCCTGCTAAACAAAATGACAACTGCAACCAAAAAAATAGCTGAGCGCTGTGGCGGGTGCCTGTGGTCTCAGCTACTTGGGAGGCTGAGGCAAGAGAATTGCTTAAGCCCAAGAGTTTGAGGTTGCTGTGAGCTGTGACACTACAGCACTCTACTAAGGGCAACATAGTGAGACTCTGTCTCAAAAAATATACATATAACATAGCCAGTTAGGCTCGGCGCCTGTGGCTCAACCGGCTAAGGCGCCAGCCATGTACACCAGAGCTGGCGGGTTCGAATCCAGCCTGGGCCTGCCAAACAACAATGGTGGCAGCAACCAGAAAAAAAAAAAAAAATGGCCGGGCATTGTGGCGGGCGCCTGTAGTCCCAGCTACTTGGGAGGTGGAGGCAGGAGACTCGCTTGAGACCAGGAATTGGAGGTTGCTGTGAGCTGTAATGCCACAGCTCTCTATCCAGGTTGACAGCTTGAGGCTCTGTCTCAAAAAAAAAAAAAAAAAAATAGCCAGTTAAATTTGAATTTTAGATAAGTAACGAATAATTTTTTAGTATAACTATATCCTAAATATTCCATAAGACATATACTAAATTTCAGATAAGGAATTTTTGGGGGTATAACTATGTTTCATGAAATTTGAGGACATATACTAAAAAGAAGTATTGGCTTGGCGCCTATGGCTCAAGCAGCTAAGGCGCCAGTCACATACACCTGAGCTGTGGGTTCAAATCCAGACCAGACCCGCCAAACAACAATGATGGCTGCAACCAAAAAATAGCCAAGCATTGTGGCGGGCGCCTGTAGTCCCAGCTACTTGGGAAGCAGAGGCAGGAGAATCGCTTGAGCCCAGGACTGGAGGTGACTGACGGCACTCTACTCAGGGCAATAGCTTGAGGCTCTGTCTCAAAAAAAATAAAAATAAAAAGAAGTATTCATTACTTATCTGAAACTGAGATTTAACAGAGTATACTGTATTTTATTTGGCAACTTTACTCTCATGCCTTTAGCTGGATATTCTCTAAAGGTCAGTCACTCCCAAATCACCTGCGGGGTTTTCACCATATCCACAATACCAAAGTGTTATTTACTCAACATTTTCCTTTAAATTAACTCAGTTTAAAAAATCTAAAGGAAGTTTTTAAAGGCACGTGCCTGTATCTTAACTCTCTGGGATGCTAAGGCAGGAGGATTCCCTGAGGTCAGGAGTTCAAGACCACTCTGAACAGTGAGACCCATCCTTATGGAAAATAGAAAAACTTATCCAGGCATTGTAGCAGGTGCCCATAGTCCCAGCTACTTGGGAGCCTGAGGCGGGAGGATCACTTGAGCCCAGGAGTTGGCGGTTGCAGTAGCTGTAATGATGCCACAGCACTCTAGCCCAGGCAACAGAACCCTGTGTGAAAGGAGAGGAGAGGAGAGAAGGAAAGGGAAGAGAAAAGTTAGTTTTTAAAAAGGAACAACTTGTGCAATGCATCTTCGCTCTGCTTTGTACTCCCAGAGCACGGTTGTCAACCCTGGCCTTTGCATCCTGGTTTGCCCAAATGTCCATGGGTGGCCACCTATGAGGAAAGCATGGCACTAACCAGCCTCAGTATCCCAGTCATGACTGTTAAGCCTCCCAAGATAGTCTGAGCCAAGGTCATTAATGCCCTGTCTTTGGTTGTGTCAGCCTACACCATTCAGAGACTCCTATACTCCATAAGAACATCACCAGTGAGAGCTTCCTCGTAAATGGACGCTACCAAGTGAAGGTGAGTACCTTTCAGGGTGTTCTTTGGGTCAAACCTGCGTTACCGTTTGGTGCTGGGAGAGGGAAACAAGTGTCTCAGAAAAGCTATGCCTGCTTCTTTCTCACCTCAATTTAATTTAATTTAATTTTATTTTTTTCAGACAAAGTTCCACTTTGTTGCCCTTTGTACAGTGCTATGGTGTCATAGCTCACAGCAACCTCAAACTCTTGGGCTCAAGCAATTCTCTTGCCTCAGTCTCCCAAGTAGCTGGGACTGCAGGCACCGGCCACAACGCCCAGCTGTTTTTAGAGATGGGGTCTCATTCTAGCTCAGGCTGGTCTTGAACTCCTCAACTCAGACAATCTGCCTGCCTCGGCCTCCCAGAGTGCTGGGATTACAGGCATGAGCCACCATGCCTGGCCTCCACATCATTTTTTCATCTGTTTCTAGGAGAAAGCTAGCCATGTGGTGGCTCCCAGCATGAATTCCTCTGCACCCTCAGAGCTCAGTCCTTGTGCCTCCCTGTGTGTAACACAGGAATACTAGCAACAGCTGCAACTTACCAAGTCTTTCAAGGGCTTAACAACCATTATCTCGAGTGATCCTCACTACCCATTTTATAGAGGAGAAATCTTTCTTTGTGTTTCTTTTGGTCACTGAACTATAATAAGACGAACCCATAATGTTAACCAATAGAGTAACCACACAGATGGAAGACAGTATTGGAAATAAATCCGTAAGGGAAAAAGTCAATTATCTGGCAATTGTGTGTAGCACTGACCCCTCCCACCCAACATCTTGCTGTTACTTTTTGTCTTTAAGTCACCTCTTTATCCAGCTTGCAGGATTTGCGTTCAAGAAAACAAAGACTTCTATCAGTCAGAAAACTAAGAGAAAAGAGCCAAAGAGAGTCAGTTCAGAGGCGTATTTCTCACCTCAGAGGCTGACAAATTTTTTTTCTAAATACGATGTGCAAGGTGAATTATACAGGTATGTTAATGTTCTTCTGCAGATTCTAACTCAGATGAGCAATATAGGAAAGCCTATGTCCAATTCTTCCTCCAAGGACCATCTTAACTCTGTTGAATAAATTTGAGTGGCTCAGTGCCCATAGCACAGTGGTTATAGCACCAGCCACATGCACTGAGGGTGGCAGGTTCGAACCTGGCCCAGGCCAGCTAAACAGCAATGACAACTACAACAAAAAAAAGCCAGGCATTGTGGCAAGTGCCTGTAGTCTTGGGAGGCTGAGGCAAGAGAATTGCATAAGCCATAAGAGTTGGAGGTTGCTGTGAGCTATGACACCAAAGCACTCTACAGAGGGCGACTTGAGTCTCTCTCAAAAAAAAAAAAAAAAAAAAAGAATTTGAGTGGCATCAGAAAATACACTGAGTTTTCTAGAAATGGTGTGGGGCATGGGAAAAGGAAAACCTGTTATGGTTGTTTAGTTTCTTGGTTTTCTTTTAGCTTTGGAATCGTCCTCTGGGAAATCGCCACTGGGAAGATCCCATTTGAAGGTGAAGAATGTGAAGGCTGATTCAGCTGGTGCTGGGATTGGGTCCTCTTCCGATAAACTTAGAAATCCCCCATCACTGCTATCTTAGGCATTTAGTTTTCCAATATGGAAACTGCCTGGGCTGGTCCATGGGATCACTGGAAACTCTCATTTCCATACTTAATGTCCCTGGGTCTGATGTTATCCATCAGCATCCAGACAGATGTGCAAATTCCAGAGCAATTATTAAAGCTACCATCCTGTTATTTCCATGCCAGGATATGATTTTAAGAAGATCTGCCAGTTTGTGGTTGAGGACCGGAAGCAGGAGCCACTGGGTGAAGACTGCCCTCTAGTGCTGCAGGAGATAATTGACAAGTGCAGGGCCTTTGAGCCTTCTGAGCGGCCCTCCGTGGATGGTAAGGTTTCTTCTGACATAAAGAGCACGAACCTTGGCTCGGTGCCTATAGCTCAGCGGCTAGGGCACCAGCCACATACACCAGAGCTGGCAGGTTCAAATCCAGCCCTGGCCTGCCAAACAACAATGACAACTACAACCAAAAAGTAGCCGGGCATTGTGGCAGGCGCCTATAGTCCCAGCTACTTGGAAGGCTGAGGCAAGAGAATCACTTAAGCTTAAGAATCGGAGGTTGAGGTGGCGCCTGTGGCTCAAAGGAGTAGGGCGCCAGCCCCATATACTGGAGGTGGGGGGTTCAAACCCAGCCCCAGCCAAAAACTGCAAAAAATAAAATAAAAAAAAAAGAGTTGGAGGTTGCTGTGAGCTGTGAGGCAACAACACTCTACCAAGGGTGGCATAGTGAGACTCTGTCTCAAAAAAAAAAAAAAAAAAAAAAAGAGCATGAACTTATTTCGTGAAATATTTCCTTTTCTTAAGCTCCAAAGTAGTAGTTTATATCAAAGTGATTTTACCCTCCAAGAGACATTGGTCATGTCTGAAGATATTTTTGGTTGTCACAAATCTGGAAAGATAGGATGAGGCAGGCTACTGGCATCTTGTGAATAAAGGACAGGGATGGCACTCAGCATCCAGATGGTACAAGGCATAGCACTGCCTTTCACAACAAAGAATATCCAACCCAAATATCAATAATGCAGGGCTTCAGAAACTCTGCCCTAAGGGCATTGTTTAATCTGAAGTGGTTTGGGAAGGCAAATTATTTTTCTCCAGCCTATTTCCTTCCTTTCTTTTTGTCCCTATCTTTCTTTCTTTTTAAAAATTATCTACCTCGGGGCAGTGGCTCATGCCTGTAATCCTAGCACTCTGGGAGACTGAGGCAGGTGGATCCCTTGAGTTCATGAGTTGGAGACCCTCCTGAGGAAGAGTGAGACCCCATCTTTACTAAAAATAGAAAAACTAGCTGGGCATTGTGGCAGGTGCCTGTAGTCCCAGCTACTAGGGAGGCTGAGGAAAGAGGACCTCTTGAGCCCAGGGATTTGAGGTTGCTGTGAGCTATGACACTACGGGCACTCTACCCAGGGCAACAAAATGAGACTCTGTCGAGAGAAAGAGAGAGAGAGAGAGATGGGATCGTGCTATGTTGCTCAGGCTGGAGTGCAATGTCCATTCACATAGCACACTGCAGTCTTGAATTACTGTGATCCTCTTGCTTCAGCCTCCCAAGTAGCTAGGATGAGAAGTATGTACCATGACACCAGGCTCTATCTTTTTTTCTTTTTGTCTTATTATTTTTGTTTCTTCTTTCTCTCCCTCCCTTCCTTTCCTTCCTTCCGTTTTTCAAGATCCTTGGTTTATTTCCTTGACTCAGATTTTTATCTCATGTCATCAGCTGCTTCTCTGAAGCTTCATTCTCCAGTGTCTCTCTCCCTGGGAGTAACTCCCTACCCTACTCTAGTTCCAAATCTCCCAGACTTCCCACAAAGTCCAGACAAAAGAGAGAGGAGTTCACATGCAGCATCCCTGGATGGGGGAAGTGAGTCCCCTGAAGTTGCTACAAAGTTCAAAGCACCAAAATTGGCTTGGCACCTGTGGCTCAAGTGGCTAAAGTGCCAGCCACATACACCTCAGCTGGTGGGTTTGAATCCAGCCCAGCCTGCCAAACAATGACAGCTGCAACCAAAAAATAGCTGGCGTTGTGGTGGGCGCCTGTAGTCCCAGCTATTTGGGAGGCTCAGGCAGGAGAATCGCTTGAGCCCAGGAGTTGGAGGTTGCTGTGAGCTGTGATGCCACAGCACTCTACCCAGGGTGACAGCTTGAGGCTCCATCTCAAAAAAAAAAAAAAAAGACCCAAAATTATTTTTTTTTCTTATCTTTATCATGATACGGGTGATACTACAGCAGTACATAAAATATATATGTGCAGTTAAAATATCAAAATAAAAGAATATCACATAGCCACACTTCATTAAGAAATATAACATTGCCGCTTGCTCAAAGCTTCCTGAGGAAATGGCCCTTGGGGTTTGTCTCCTTCAAACACTTTTGTCTCCTTCCTCCCTCTTGTACTAGGCTCCCTTACACCCCAATATCCTCTTGGTCTTAGAGAATATAATACCAGAGACTAATTCACACTAGGATGTAAGTTTGTCCCTCCTGTGAAGTTTTAAAAGTAAATCAAGTAGAAGAACTTCTTACCACAAAAGTGTATGTGCAGGCTCAGCGCCTGTAGCTCAAGCAGCTAAGACGCCAGCCACATACAACTGAGCTGACAGCTTCGAATCCAGCCCGGGCCCGCCAAACAACGACAGCTGCAACCAAAAAATAGCCGGGCGTTGTGGCAGAAGAACTTGGTATCACAAAGGTGTATGTGCAGGCTCGGCGCCTGTAGCTCAAGCAGCTAAGATGCCAGCCACATACATCTGAGCTGGCGGGTTCAAATCAAGCCCGGGCCCGCCAAACAATGACGGCTGAAACCAAAAAATAGTCGGGCATTGTGGGAGGCGCCTGTAGTCCCAGCTACTTGGAAGGCAGAGGCAGGAGAATCGCTTTGAGCTCAGGAATTGGAGGTTGCTGTGAGCTGTGATGCGGTGGCACTCTACCCAGAGTGACAGCTTGAGACTTTGTCTCAAAAAAAAAAAAAAAAAAATGGTGTACATGCAAATGGTAATTGACTAGTCTGACACCAGTCTGAGGGGAATGCAGTTTCCACACTATTGTGTAGTCAGAAATAGCTTTATGTTTCTAGCTTAGCTCTTACCTCCCTTCTTTTACCTAAATTTCTGTTCTTTCATCCACAGAAATCCTAAAGAAACTGTCTACCATTACTGGGGTGTATCAAAACCTGAACTCCAGGCTTGACGCCTATAGCTCAGCGGCTAGGGTCCTAGCCACATGTACCGGAGCTGGCGAATTCGAACCCAGCCCAGGCTGCCAAACAACAATGACAACTGCAACCAAAAAATAGCCAGGCAGCTCGGCGCCTATGGCTCAACGGGCTAAGGCACCAGCCACGTACACCTGAGCTGACAGATTCGAATCCAGCCCGGGCCCGCCAAACAACAATGACAGCTGCAACCAAAAAATGGCCAGGCATTGTGGTGGGCGCCTATAGTCCCAGCTATTTGGGAGGCAGAGGCAAGAGACTCACTTGAGCCCAGGAATTGGAGGTTTCTGTGAGCTGTGATGCCACAGCACTCTATCCAGGGTGATGGCTTGAGGCCCGGTCGCAAAAAAAAAAAAAAAAAAAATGCCGGGCATTGTGGCAGGTGCCTGTAGTCCCAGCTACTTGGGAGGCTGAGGCAAGAGAATCACTTAAGCCCAAGAGTTGGAGGTTGCTGTGAGCAGTGATGCCATTGCACTCTACTGAGGGTGACGCTGTGAGACTCTATGTCAAACTAAAAAGAGAGAAAAAAAAAAAACTGAACCCCAACCTGAGTAAGAGCAAGACCTCATCTCTACTAAAAACAGAAAAATTAGCTGTAGTCCCAGCTACTTGTAGTCCCCAGACAAGAGAATCACTCAAAACCAGGAGTTTGAAGTTGCTGTGAGGTATGCCACAGCGCTCTACCTAGGGCAATAGAGGGAGACTGTATCTCCAAACAAAACAAAAGAAGACAAAACTGAATCAAAGAATCCTTGGACAAGAAGCTGGAAAAGGCATGCATTGGACATCTTTCTTTTATATCCTTTGGCATCAAATTATGGATGGGAACCAGGGGAACAGCACTTCTCTGTTATGAAGAGAAAACAGTTACGGTGATATAGGACACGTCCCAAAGTAACTTTGATAAATGGTTTGCAAAAATGCATCTGTCTGTATCCACGCCTCTCATGCCTCTTGACAATATAACTTTATAGCTCCTCACATTAAGAAATGAAGTCTAGGCTTGGCGCCTGTGGTTCAGCGGGCTAAGGCGCTAGCCATGTACACCTGAGCTGGCGGGTTCAAATCCAGCCCGGGCCCGCCAAACAACAATGGCGGCTGCAACCAAAAAATGGCCGGGCGTTGTGGCGGGCGCCTATAGTCCCAGCTACTTGGGAGGCAGAGGCAGGAGACTCGCTTGAGCCCAGGAATTGGAGGTTGCTGTGAGCTATGATGCCACGGCACTCTATCCAGGGTGACAGCTTGAGGCTCTGTCTAAAAAAAAAAAAAAAAACAGAAAAAAAGAAATGAAGTCTATTTCCCCACCATTTGAATCTGGACTGGCACTGTGACTTGATTTGGTCAACGGAATGTGAAAGAAGTGATGGTGTGGCAGTTCTAAGCCTAGGCTTAAAGAGACCTTATAAATGCCTGGTGCTTCTCTTGGAAACCTACCCAGCCACGAACAAGTTGGGCTAGAATGCTGGAGGATGAGAGACCACCTGGAACAGAAACAAGCTTTCCTGCCACCTGGCAGCTGATCTACTTATGTGAGTGACCCCAGTCAGGACCAGAAGAACTACCCAGCTGACCCCAGCCCAAGCTGTTCATGAACTAAATAAATTTTTATTGTGTTAAACCACTATGTCTTGGAGTAGTTTGTTACACAGTAGTAGTAACTGAGCAAACACTGTTCAAGCCTTCCTCTTGCCCATTGAACTAAATACAAACTCCCTACTCAGATACACACAGCCTTCTATCTCTGACTCTAGCCTGACTTTTCAAATAAGGTCTCAGAATTCTCCTGTCAGAGATTGCAAACTCTGATGCCTATTGGGTTTAGGCAGGAACCTAAAAATGAGTGAACTGAGTCTGGAGGGGACTTCGGTAAACAGATTAGCTTTAAGAAGAATAGCCTCAGCTCAGCTGTTTTATTTTCTTGTGTAGAATGGGGGATCCCGGTGCTTCCAGAGCCTTCCGTTTTGTCAAAAGAAGCTGGAGATTTGGATTTTTCCATGAGTTGTCCCTATTCTTACTTATTTGTTTTGTTTATTTGTAGTTTTGTTCAATTGTTTGTGACAGGGTCTTGATACATTGCCCAGGCTGGTCTTCAGCTTCTGGATCCAAGTGTTCTTCCCACTTTAGCCTCCTGAGTAGCCAAGATTAGGTGTGCTGCTGCGTCTGGCTCCCTATTAAAGGTTGGCCTCTCATTAAAAATTATTTTATGGGGTGGTGCCTGTGGCTCATTGAGTAGGGTGCCGGCCCCATATACTGAAGGTGGCGGGTTCAAACCCAGCCTCAGCCGAACTGCAAAACAGAAAAATCGTCAGGCATTGTGGCAGGCGCCTGTAGTCCCAGCTACTCGGGAGGCTGAGGCAAGAGAATCGCCTAAGCCCAGGAGTTGGAGGTTGCTGTGAGCTGTGTGATGCCACGGCACTCTACTGAGGGCGATAAAATGAGACGCTGTCTC